>MU377280.1:0-37280 GCA_022495195.1 Xylaria digitata
ATATTAAAAAAATTGTTAAGCTTAAAAACAAAAATGTTTTATATAAAACATATATATTTATAAAAACAAAAAAGTTAAACTTTTATAATTAAATAATTATTAAGCAAAAGATTTATAATTATTAAAAAAAAATAAGCTTAATTATATATAAAGCAATAATTATTTAATTAAACATTATTTTTAAAGCTTTATAGCTATTTTGTTTTAATTTAAATTTTAAGCTAAACTATTACAGTTTTATTAATTGTTTACTTAATTATTTTAAAATTATTTAATATTATGCTTTTTAATTTAAAAATAAAAATAATTTTATAATTGTTAGCGATTTTTTGTTTGCAAATAATATTATCGATTATAAAAGTTTATAAGCTTATATAATAAAGCTAATAAATAAAATATTGTAATTATATTAATTATTAAAACTAAGTTATTTATGTTAGCTTAAGCAGCTAAAAAATCTATATTTATTAGCTAACTAATTAAAAAATTAAAAGTTATTTTAAATAATAAACAGATTTAAATTTAATATAATAATTAGCAAACTATTAGTTTAATAATTAAAAACATTGTTATGCTATATATAAAGCTATGTTATATTAATATTTATAATTATTAGCTACGTTAAAAAGTTATTAATAAAACTTTTAAAATTAAATATATTTTTATAAACAATATAATTGCTAATAACTTAATTAAAGCTCCTTTTAAAAAAAAAAAAAAATTTTTTTTAAAACAGCTTAACTTTATAAATATTAAAAACATTTAAAAACAGCAAAAACTATAAGAAATACTTAAAAAAAAATAAAAAATATTAAAAGATTTATTAAAAAAAAAAAAGTTTAACATATAAATAATTAATTAATTAAAAAAAGTATTTTAGTTTTATAAAGTTGCAAGAAATTATTGCTATAAGCTTTTGGTTATAAAAATTATTTTTTAAAAAGTGCTTTTTAAAAAGGTGTGTTAAATATAAAAAATATGATCTTATTTGGTATATTAACTGAAAAGGTATTTAATAACAAACCTATGTTAAGATAACAGAGGCCTTTATACAATTCTGCCTACAGACGCGGTCACTACTACATAACACCTACATCAACATATAAATGAATACAACACATTTAACCCAATTGCATGCCGTCGCTTATATCTGACACCAATTGGGTGGCTAATACGTTACTCCGTAGACTAGATCTAATTCTAGCCCCCACGCCAATAATTAGCGTATATGGTAAGGCGCGTTACCTTAGTAAGTAGCCTAAGTAGAGGTAAGGTGAGAGGATCCCGTGATGAACTAGGTATAAAGTAGTAGTTCCACCTAGGCTATCTAGACCAGTCATCGTCGCTAATAAATAGGTAATGAGTTGCTTCATGAGCTCGCAATCTTGGGTGGAAAATTTTTGTTTTTTTTTGCATTTCTACTTCAAGTGGCCAAGATCATTCAATCTCGAGGGCATCTCCAAATCATATTCTGGCCTATTTAGATCGACGAGAACGCCTCGGTCACCACCATGGGGCAACCTTCTTTTGCGGCTTCGAATGCCATTATATACGTGACATATGGCGCCTTTCTGTATGTCGGAGAACGGACAAAGCAATAGCATCTGATCGCCTTATGAGTCGTCGGTTTGAAGCTGTGCTACTGTCTCACCCCGATCCTCCCTGCTTTATTGGGACGGCTAGTCTAACCATATCTAAACCTTCGCAGAATACTTGGAATAGGCCTGGCCTGGAGAATGAGGAACCAGCCCAAGGCTGACTTCCTGGCTGGGAATAGATCGCAAAAGGGTCAGAGTCTAGTTCTGGAGCGCCATGTGCTCCTAGTATTTACTACTCTAGTTCAAACATGTGCTAACCATTGAGCAGCGTTGCCTCTAGCACTCAATTTCATCGCCGCTGGTGAGTGAAGAGCTACTGTGCCGCTCCGGCAAATACGCCTCAGCGTTTTCCATGAGATCAATCCAGAGCGGCGGCATCCCAATGACTCGCAGCGACCGCACTAGAAAACACGAATAGGTATAATGTTAGCCATCTAGCCGACCTGCTAGGTTGGCCACAATCGTATGAGGTCAGAGTAACAAGTTGCGCACGCAAGACTGTAGGTCCATACCCACGTTTAAAAGGTCATCCGTCCCTGAAATAAGCAGACCTGGTTCTTCGGAGCCGCTGCCGCCTCAAGGGCAGACAGACCGCGGCTCACTACGGGCGCCGAATTGAAACAGCCTCCTCTGGATCCAACCTTCCGATCCCGTTTTTCGGGGGAGCCGGGAGGAGATTCATGAGGACTCTGCGGATATGAAGCTGAGACTGTACCGTAATTACTCGATCAAGTTAATGCTTGCGTGGGAAATGTGCTGCCGCTTCGATCTCCCCCTACTCCCTCTACCGTGCGTTCTTACTAATCCTCAATCCTTAATCTTCCAGCCATGGGATCTGGCATTCTATTTTCATATCCCCAGTTAGCTACTCTTGCCGGCCTTCAAGGCGTTATCGTGTACGCCATCTCCTCGGCCGCTCCAATTCTTATTTTCGCCTTCCTCACGCCCATTATCCGCCAAAAGTGCCCGGAAGGGTTTGTCCTCACGGAATGGACGCGCCAGCGCTACGGGCTTGTCACCGCCCTGTACCTGAGCGCCCTGACACTCCTGACGCTCTTCTTGTACATGGTCTCGGAATTGTCTGCTATTGGCCAGGTAGTGACAGCGCTAACCGGGCTCGATGGGCTGCCCGTAATTATCGTGGAAGCTGTTGTGACAACTATCTATACCTGTACGTTTGAAGGTTCTGCTAGGGTTAGGTCATAGGACCTCGACTAACATGTGTCCCCGCAGCCCTCGGAGGTTTCAAGATCTCCTTCCTTACCGACAATATTCAAGGTACTATGATCGTCGGCTTAATTATCATTGCCGCCATTGCGATCGGCGTCAAGATAGATATAAAGCCAGAGCTTATCGAGAGTTCCGGTTTGCTAAAGCCGAGCCTAATTGGCTGGCAACTCATTTATATCCTACCGGTGGCCATCCTCACCAATTATTTCTTCCTTGCCAACTTCTGGTTGCGTGCTTTCGCTTCCAAGACTGACAAGGATCTGTGGATTGGCATTTCAGTCGCCACTGTTTTCATCACCATCGTTCTAACGCTGGTCGGCGTGACTGGATTGATTGCTGCGTGGTCTGGCGCTTGGCCAGGCGACCCGCCGCAGGAGGATGGGTCCGTCGCCTTCTTCCTGCTCCTTGAACAGCTCCCCAACTGGGTTGTAGGCATCGTCCTCGTCATGTCTGTGGCTCTTAGCACGGCAGCGTTCGACAGCTTGCAGTCCGCCATGGTGTCAACAGCATCTAACGACCTTTTCCGTAACCGGCTCAACATCTGGTTCGTCCGCGGCGCTGTCGTCCTCATCATCTTCCCCGTCGCCGTGCTCGCCGTAAGAGCCCCAGGTATTTTACAGATCTACCTCATAACGGACTTATTAGCCGCGGCCACGATCCCCGTCCTCGTAATCGGACTCTTCGACCGGTTCTACTGGTGGCGTGGCTTCGAGGTCGTTGTAGGCGGACTCGGTGGCATCCTCACCGTCTTCATCTTCGGTTCCATCTACTATGATGACGTTCAAAAGGGCGGGGAACTCCTCATCGTGCAGCAAGGATTGTACACGGGTGACTGGGGCGCGTTTGGTGCTTTTGTCGTGGCACCGGTCGGTGGCGTGATCTGGGGCTTCATTGCACTTGCGGGACGACTGGGTTTCCAGTATGCGCGATTCAAGATCCACGGCTCTCGATTCGATGCCTTGGATCGCCCAGTTTCCGCTGGAGTCATCTCGGAGGAGCACGACGCCATCAACCCAGCCGAAGTTCAGGATGAAATTGTGTCTACCAAGTCGTCAGGAAAATTCTTCTAAAGGCGCTTAGCACAATCGATTTAGCTTATCCTAGAAATTTTGAGCGCCATATAGATTAGATGCGACGTGCGGTGTTTAGGGGTTTGAGATTGCGGAGTATTGAAATATTAGTAGATGATGAGCTGATGGGTGGAAGAAATTCCGCTAGTTGGGGTTGAAAAAGGGGATTAGGAATTCGACGGCCGATATCTTGAGCATATAGACAGACTACTTAATGGTTAGCAAATTCGAATACTAGAATCAAGAGTTCTCTCACATAGACTCATCGAAACCAGAAATTCATATTCAAATCGTTCAATTTGTGTCTAATGACCTGACAGCCATCGCTACAATGTCTTTACATTGGGACCTGAGAGGTTAGTTCCGCCTAACAGTCGATTAAATAGCCCATTGGATGGCTAGCGAATCCCTCTGCTGGTTTTATTCTCATCCTTCTTTCCCCCTTTATTTTCTTTCCTCCACCCTTGTTCTCGGTTGGACAAGAATGCGTTTGTGAGGCGTTCAGTACCCTAGTACAAAGCCAAAAATAAATACGTAGACATGACGAGTTTCTGACGAAGAGGATAAGAGGGGACTAAGATATTATGCCATTTTTTTAGCCGTGTAGAGTACAATTTATATATACAAATTGGGGATTCCCCATTACGGGGAAGGTAGTTGATGTACAAGTACGCGGTATATGATACAACAGCCATTCTCTACACTCGTCTATGCGTCTAGGGAATCAATCATCCGCAGTCTCGTCCGCCTACCTGCCTTTCCGCCGAGCGTTATTAGCCATGGCTTCCTGGTACATCGCAGCGTCGTCGCGCATTGTCTCGTACGACATCTCGGGTAGCGTGCCCCAGACCTTCCAGGGCTCGGTCTCGAAGGTGCCGTCCTTGACGCCGGCCTGCAGGACGAGATGCTCCATCATATGGCGCTCGCGCTGGCTGCCAGGGACCGTCTGGCCGCCGTTCGCCTCGTCGTAGCGCGTGAGGCGCTGCACGCTCGCGATGCTGACGACGGCCTGCTTGACGAGCACCATGCCCTTGCCCGAGGCCAGCGGCTGGTACGTGACGCGGAAGTCCGCGAGCCGCGGGTACACGAGCTTGTTGTCGTAGCGCACGAGCTCCCACTCCGTGCGCACGCCCGGCGGGCGGGAGTCGATGGCGCCCGCGAGCGTCTGGAAGAGTTCGGTCGTGCAGATCCGGCGCAGTGTCTCCTTGTCGCCCAGCGCGACGGCCTCGGACATCTGCACGTGCAGTGCCTTGGCGGCCGGTATGCAGGACCGCTTGTTCGCCTTGAAGAGCGGCCAGCCGAACCCCTTCTTTCGCATCGACATGAAGTATACGCCGAGAAGAGAACCCCAGGCCACAGCGCGGTTCTTGGCGAGCAGCCAGACCATCTTACTAAACGTCACCGGCGAGAGCGGGAATCGCCAAAACGGTGGGGGTACGATGGTATCTGTTAACGGAGGATAAGCGATTAGTTAGCTATCTCCATTCCGTTCCGAAGAGAGCATGTAAAAAAAACAACAGATCGAGAAGTTTTTCCACGGGGTTGAGAACAAGAGCAGCACCGCCAACTTACGAGGAAGTAGGAAAGAAGACATGGCGCTCATCTGCATCTCCCGGTCCCTTTGCCGGTCCCGGCTGGTCGTGGTTCTGTTTTGTTTCGAGGCGCGGCTGCTGACGCCGCGGCCACTATACCCGAGGCCGAGATACGGCGATGCTATCCGCATGGGCAGCTGTCTCGAGGAGCGCAGTAGGAGCCATGGCCGTGCTATGCGGGCGAGTTCGGCCATGATGGTTCGCTATCTACCCAAGGTAAGGATAGCTATTGTGAAGAGGGACCGAGATTTCGATTTTTATGTATGTATTATGGAGGCTCATGCCCCCCTTCGCTCCGGACCGCACAGTTCGTATATGGTGTTCTCGGTCGCTCGTTCGAGGGTCTGGTTCCCGGATATGCCTGTGTGCAGCGGTCGCAGGGTTGAATTGGCGGTCGTAAGTTGAAGCTTTTCTAGAACTGATTCGATCAACGATCAATTGGAAAAAATTAAGTGGGGTCAACAGGGTCCCTTCTCCAATCTCTAGACCCCAAACTGTCGGTTAAGGCAGATATGATATGCCATGCAACTCTACCACCACCGATTTCTATTCCTGTTGTCATTTGATAAGAAATTTAAATTTACAGAATCCAAATTGGTTCAATTGCCCCTTTCTATTTATAGAGAATATCCATCAAGCGAGTTTGATTTCGTGGTTTCTAAACAAGTTAGTTTAGAAGGTACCGAAGTATCAGTGTGCCTATGTAGGTACCTAAGGTCGCTAAGCACCAAGCTATAAGCTTCGGTCGTGAAACGCCTTTCACCTTAGGTAAGGAAGTACCTATCGACGGCAATAGAGATATTGACAATATGAATAACGCGTGAGAATAATTTTTTACTGCCCGTATAAATGATGGTCTCGTCTGGGAACAAGACTTGCTTTGCTTGCATTGGATATCATCAACCTGAATCAATCACCTCCGTCCACCTTGAATGATAAAGCCACATACCAACCAAACTGATGCGACAGCACTGATATATACAGCTAAACACCAAAACGCCAAATTCGTCATCTCATCTCCCGGGCCATTTTTACATCTAGTGCCGACGAATATCAGTCCGGACTTCCTCTCCACAAGTAGCGAATCACACGACCATCTTCGTCAATGTCATTCTCCATTCTGTCAGGATTGCGTCCCGCCGCGATGACTTCGTCTTTCTCTTTCTTGCTCAGATAAACAAAGTCGAACCCGCTCGGCAGGATTGCGTCTGCACATAGATAGCCTTTCTTTAGGTTACGCGCCTTGTCACGAATGGCCTGTTGGTTTCGATATGTTTGAAAGCCCCCTTCCTCTTGCATTTTCGCCCAGGAGCAGTTTATCTCCTCGTTTGCGATTAGATCAAGTAGACGATCCGTATCAACGTCACTCCACCTTTCCCGAACTTGGTGGCCCCGACCCTTATTTGCAAGTTTATTGGCACGTGCCACCTGGCTTAGAGTGGCAATGTCTCTCTCTGTAATGTTAGTAGCCGCTCGTGTATTCTCTGATGACTGTGGTCTGCCCCTGTTCTTGCTCAAGCTCGAGAATTTGGAACGTTTCGGAGCCGGCCTCGGGACGTTGGAGTCCTCGCGCTGATTCCTCCTAGACTCATCAATCGCCCGTTCATCGACCTCAAATCCATCATCTTCATCCACGTAGTCTTCATCCTCCCTGGTATGTGTGTGCTTCTCCGCCGCTCCCAATTCCTGAGAGGAGGAACGAGAGTCGGGATCCATAACACCATCATTATCATCGCCTAAATCAGATGGTCCCACAAATTCATTCGGGTTCAGTCGACGAATTGCATTTATCATTTGCGTATCTATCAATCCTCCTCTTTCGTTTTCCTGGTTCGGCGCTTGCTCTATCGTGGGGCGTCTCGAGCCGCCTCTTTCGCTCCGTCTTACGGCAGCTAGTGCAGCTGAGTTTTGAATAAAACTTGGCCTAAGGAGTTGTTAGTAAGTTTCCTAATAGGAGAAACATGATTCAATAGAGCAAGTCCTTACTCCTTGGCGAGCTGGAGTTGGTTATAGTCCCCGTCTTCGCTGCTCGATTCTGGGTCAAAATCTTCGTCCGGTTGGTCATTCCCGCCAACAGGCAAGCCTTCTGACGCCTCCCGCTCAGCATTATCATTGGTTTCACCCTCTTTCTGATCATTTGTTGGGGGGTTGCTCTCGTCTGCTTTCTTGTTCACATACTCATACGTGACTAGAGCCCATGTCCATAGTTCTTCAAGTGTGTTATCCTGTGGAAACATTGCACTGAGAGCTTGTTTTGCCTCGTCTCTTCCTGAGATGGATACACCGCTAATAAGCTTTTCCATGAGTGTTTTAAACCACTCGGACGACATGAAATTGCCGCCACGCTCTATACCACCAAATTCTCTAAATGGTCCTGTGCGTAACCGTTCGATGGCCTCTTCCACCGTCTCGGCAGATTGTTCACAAAATAGTGTGGTCGCTAGAATGAGTGGTTCAATCATCGGTTCTTCTCCAAATGATTCGATTAACCGAGAACACCGAATAAGAAACGCTAAGGATTGACTGTTTGACTGGGTTGAGGGATACGGGTCTAGGAGGGTCAAAGATCCGTCATCTAATTCCCGTAGAAAAGGCAATATAGCCCGCTTAGAGCGCTTCAAATCGACGAGGAAGAGGAGGAGAGAGACCAAGTTCGCCGATCTTGTGACTTTAAGAATCGTAGCGTGAGCATTTGGATCGTCCCGATAAGGCAGATCAGAAGATGAGAGATCGATGTAGGTTGCATCATCTTCAGCAAGCGCGCGACGCGCCATTTTGAAAGATTTACTAGCCATGTTGAGCTTCTTACGCTCTTCAGGGGTAGGCTCAGGATGTGTCAGAAAAGACAAAGTCCCATAGGCCCTCTCACACCAGCGTGAAAGTTTAGGCAGGTCGAAGTCAAGGATGTCCTGCAGTCTAGCAGCTCTATCTTCATAGGAGTCATCTTGGCTCTCTATGTTGGACGCAGCCATATCTTCAACAAGGATAGACTTGGGGATAGACTCGGGGATAACCGGCGAGGCTAAGCGGAAGGTGAGTATGTGAGTTGCCATGATTTATAAAGAGATGTTTTAACATACGAGGTTCCGGACTAACGGGAAAGTCATCTGTAGCAACGCTCTCCAGACTCCGGCGACGGCGGCGACGTATACCTCGCTGGGGGAATTTAGGTTCCTGATGTATAGCTTTCGATTGGGGTGACAGATCCGATATCCCAGCGCGTTTAGAACCACTCCTTGTCTGCCGAGTCACGGGACCTTCCCGTGGTTGCTCGGGCGTTTCCTCGCGGCGAGAAGTTGCACGAGTCCGCCGGATACCCATATTTGTGTGTTCGGATCAATTCCTGGGCGCCTGTGATTTATACATGTATGCGACGGAATCAGTCAATCGATAAGCATATTTGGAGTGTTTGCAGAAGCAGCAGCGACCTCGAGGATGCTATCGAACCCTTTGGGAAGTAAACATGAAAATACAGGACCCACTCACCACCTATGTACCGTACCTAAGGATCCACACAGATCTTATGCATTGATTGATGTGATGTGGCTTAGTCCGGATTTGTGGAGGTGGCTAATGATGGTTGTCCACCCGCGCAAGTACCCGCGCAAGTACCCGCGCATCTATATTATATAGTAGTATAATACTCACCTCCAAGTCATCTAAGATGGTGGATTTGGTGATCAAATATGGTATCACTACACTATGCCGTAAACTGTTTTGATGTTGCAGTTACATACGCCTTTAATAGATCAATCCGATCCACCCATCAGATAGTGAGCGTAGGTAGTGTAGTGTGGTCGAAAAGCACTTAATGTACCTCCCTATTCTTCTACCTCCTAAAAACCCAGACAGCTGAAGTACATACCTATTAATTACCTAATTATAGTGCGTTCCATGCATCAAGGTACATATAAGTATTGCAATACTGCGATACTACCACCATATCTATAATTAATTATGTAATTTACTCTTAGGGGCACAATGAGAAAAGTGTGCCTACCATGTACTATGTAAGTAGGTACCTACTCATAGGTAAGGCCATGAATGACGGCATTCAATACATATATGCCTCCTACTGTCGTACCTTATGTACTTAAATATATAGGGTGTGTTGTACCTTGGCTGTAAAAAGTACGGTACGGGGGTGACATTTTGCATCATCACTACCTGCCTAGGTACCCTGCTTAGGTACCCTGGACTCCCCCCCTGAATGCGATGTCCAATCAACTACTTGGCAAAGTACTCACTCATAGTAGTACCCAGGCTTTTTTTACATGTCCGTCCAGATTCCAGGTAGACAGAGTAACTACCATCAGCCTTTCCCTCGCTCTACCATCCAACCTGTTTTCTACCTCCTGAATCACGTTCATTACATACACAATTTACATCTTATCCTCATTTATCCCAGCCCAGTCAATTCTCCCTCTTCTACACGATACTACGTCCGCCATTTTAGCTAATTCATATCCAATTCATATCGCCGCGCTCCACAGGCCTCGTCATCCAATCAATCATCATGAGATTCCGTCAAAGACACGCGCCTCTATTTCTTCTCTTCTTACCGTCTCTTGCTCTCTCCTCTTCCAATTCCGAAATAAAATCATCCAAGAACGACCGAACCATACGTGCCGACTCAGCCCTCGACGACTCACTCTCGTTAGATTCCACCGTCACCGGCAATTCAAAGGCCCGGGTCGATGTCGGTACCAAGATCGCCCCTGTCGATGGCAAAGATGGGATGCCCCATGAGGGCCCCTTCGTCTCTCTCTCGGACAAGGGACGCAGGAAAGGGGCCAACATTGACGCTGACGAGGACCCGGTTCCCGACTCGAGAGACCTCCCAGCCTTGAAAAACCGCCCGGCTGATCCCACCATCATCGACGGAAAGAAAATACCCGAATCCAACGATGGCGTCATGGATGATCCCCATCGGAAACCACCTAAACGGGGTACTACCGGTACCGAAGGCGGCGTTAGCGAAAAGGAAAAGGCAAGGAAAGCCAAAGAGGGAAGGACTGGCGAGAAAGCCGAAATGGTCCCCGAGACGCCCAAGGAGAAGCCTCCTATGCCACACAGCGAACATGAGAAGATACCTAGCGACAAGGAAACTAAGGTCGATAAGGATAAGACCAAATCGGAAAAGACCACCGATGACATTGCTGGACTCGAGGTAGGGCATTTTCCCGAGCATCTCTGTAGCAGTCCAGCGTACTAACCCATACAGAAACCTGCCGATTTGCCTGGAAAGGTATACGATCATCCGAATCCGCTCCCCGACTCAGCAAACAAGGACCATCTAGATGTCAGCAAGCCATCTAAATCGAGTGCCAAGCTCATAGTCGATGAAAGCGAGGCGAATGAAGGCATCATCCAACCTTTCCACTCTTTCATTCTCTCGCTTACCATGATATTGTTCTCCGAGGTTGGAGACAAAACATTCTTAGTTGCAGCTCTTATGGCCATGAAACACGATCGTATGGTTGTTTTCACAGCCGCATTCGGTGCTTTACTAGTCATGACAGTCTTATCAGCTGTGTTGGGACACACCCTTCCGGCCCTAATACCCAAACGGTTGACGTCTTTTCTTGCGGCTGGCTTGTTTTTCGTCTTCGGTGCCAAGTTGCTCCGTGAAGGCATGGCCATGGATCCCAACGAGGGTGTCTCGGCGGAAATGCAGGAGGTCGAGATGGAGCTGGAGGAGAAAGAGCACCAAGCATCTAAAAAGGGTAGACGATCCTCTGTGTCTCCGTATGCCTTAGAGATGGGCCTTGCTCGGGATCGCAAGCCACGGCCCCAGTCCCGATTCCCGACACCGCCACGTAGCCCGTCAATGTCGCCCGCCAGAAGCCCTTCACCTCAGGGGGGGGTTATCAGTGAGGTGACAGTGGGTCTCTCAAACCTTCTCTCCCTCCTACTAAGCCCGGCCTGGGTGCAGACTTTCGTGATGACGTTCTTGGGCGAGTGGGGAGATCGGAGCCAAATTGCTACCATTGCTATGGCTGCGGGCCAGGACTACTGGTGGGTGACCTTGGGCGCTATGCTCGGCCATGCGTGTTGCACCGGCGTGGCAGTCATTGGTGGTAGGGCTATTGCTGGCAAAGTCAGCCTGAAAGTTGGTAAGCAGCTTCCCGTAAATGTCTCTGCCACTCCGTTGGTAGGTTATTAACTAGTAATTAGTCACGGTGGGCGGCGCCGTAGCTTTCCTCGTTTTTGGCTTCATCTACCTGGTCGAGGCACTTTATGCCTAAAAAACTTTAGATATTCTTGAGAAGAGTAGCCTCTCCAGGCTAACCAAATCAAGTGGACATTGTACTAATTTACAGCTCTCATACAATTAGAGCCAACTACAGCCGCTCTACGGCGGGCGTTAATTTAGGGAAAGCGGGTAGCTAACAATATTTTTTGTCGCTCTCAGCCGAGGGCTTTTAATGTACAACATATAGATATATGGCGACAACGTCGCGGCAACGGTCGAGCAATACCCACCGGATTGGGCCTTCTAATGTACAGTGGGCGGAGTTTAGGGCAACACGTCGGTATATTTGTCCAATGGGATGTTGAATGCTATCATCTCGATTCTACTAATAAATGGATGAGCCAGAGCAGGGTGGATCACCTATTCAAAAATTGGGCTTACTTATTGCACGATATACAGGAAAACATACGATGATCAATAGAACTTGAAACTGTCTGCCACGAGACTTCTCCTATCATATTTGACTTTCTAGAGACTCAAATTTCGTAGCTGCCACCTCGCAGCTAGCGCGACGATATAGATGGCTATAAATTGTGCAGATTCCACATCCGCTTCGGAGTTGAGATTCAATAGTCGGAGATGAAGATATAATAACGAGTATAAGTAGCCAGTGTATTATGTAGCTCTAAGTGCAACAACGCAAATCCTAGCCAACGTCCTACGAAAGAATGTGTAAATCAATAATGGACAAACCAACGAGGGGTGAAAGAGAGCAGAATAAACTACCAATGAGTTGCCCCGACACAAGATAACTTTTGTTCACACGATAGAGCAATCAGATAATCTGTTCAGTTAATACTTGGCGTCGTCAAGTTGAGCCCAGACTAGGTAGGATCCACAAAGTGATCCTTCTACTATGTATAATACCAGCACCCATATCTAGCAACAACACTCATGGTCCCCCAACGCATCGGTCTCCCCTTTTGCAAGACCACACACACAGGGCAGGTGAATTCACTAACTAACAAGTTCTCGATGTAGAATTTTATGTAATTAGACGCTTACTGAATAAATAGATTTAGCGCCTCTCTCGGTAAGAGATATATCCTACACCGACAGATGGAGAAACGACCTAGTCTAGGTAGGATGGGCTGCATGCACCAACCCCGCACCCACACACATAGATATATCGCGGGTAAAGATGGAGTGTGCGCGGGCGGGCGGTGCGGGTGAGGAGTTGATATCGAAACCCGGACATTCCGCTCCAGCAAAGTTACATCCTAGATCTAGGCTCGCAGTGAGTTGCGATATTTTCGCCTCTATAAAGCACTTGGTGACAGAAGACATCTGTTTCTTATTCGGTTTATGATTTTTCTCTTTCTCTGAAAAGCGCTGAAAGGAAAGACACAGAGAGAGACGGTATAATACGCCCGGTACCCTATTCCCCTCTCGCTAAAGTTTGGACGCTTCACGATTAAGTCGTGGGGTCTGAACGGAACGAGACCAAACAAGACGACGCAAGCCCCAAATTACGAGGTAAGAATTTTGACGTTATAAAAAACTCGGGTTGTGAAACTAATGGCCGATTCTATCTAACTAGACGAAGGCCATATATTCAAAACGAAAGATCGAGAGAGAGAAAGATGTGGAAGCCAAGCTCCCCGCCCCCACCATCAACAAGCTCGGAGCAACAGCAGCCGGAACCAGCCCCCGGACGGCCGAGACAGGAGTCGATCCGGCAGCCTGTCGCGGGCCGCCGCATCGCGCAGATCGTGAAGCTCAAGCCCGAGTTCGTGGCCAAGTATAAAGAGGTGCACGCCGCCGTCTGGCCCGAGGTGCTACGGCAAATCAAAGTTTGCAATATTCGCGATTGTGAGTTTTTTCGACACATTTCTCGCCTTTGTCTCTATTCCTTTTACGCATTGATTTATTTTCCCCATTTAATCTATCTATCTTCGCGGCTGGTAAAGAGCCTAGGAAATCGAAAGCCCAGCTCGGCGGGCAAGGCTACCCGGGGTTTGCAAGACGAACTATGAAATGCATTCATCTATCTCGGTTCTCTTCATTTGGTTCACAAGGTCCCCGCATAGTCGAATGAAGATATCTTCTTTATTTTGAACGGATTGAATAGACCCCCTTTTTCTACAATATGGATCGGTCATGCGCATATGCTGACCCGACTAAATAGATAGCATCTTTCATGATCCGGGAACGGGCATCCTGTTCGCGTCGTTCAAGTATGTCGGATTCGACTACGCCGGCGATATGGAGCGCATGCGCGAAAACCCCAAGGTTCGGGAATGGTGGGCGATGACGGATGGGTTCCAGGAGGTAAGTTGGAGTTTTATTCTTTGTGCCAAGGGATATTCCATCATGTGGTTATGTCAATGTCGGTACCTGTACTTATGCTAATAATACAACGCTTGTAGAGTCTTGTTCCTGGCGCCAAGGACAGTGAGTCTGGTGACCCGGCCTGGTGGCAGGAGGTGGAGGAGGTGTTCTATACGTCGTGATCCTCCGGTGGCGTAACTTGTTGGAACTCGGGCAGTAGGCGCGTCTCTAGTTTGACCGACGGATTATATTGATTGGCCCTACTGAATGTCATCTCATTGGCAATTCTAAATGGTAAAGGTAATCAGTATATGACACGTGATACTAGCGGAATGAAAGTTATGAATTATGATCTACTAGCTGGTTATGAAGAAACATTATGTCCAACATGCTGCTCTACAAACTCCATTCCTGTGATAGTTTTATTTCGTGTGATCAACTACTCTTGTTGCCAGATAGATTGGTATCCCCCTAAATCTTGTGGCGAGACTAAGGAGATCGAGTTGAGAGATCTATTATACCGTACGCCTAGTATCAGAATATGGGCATAGGGATAAAATGAATATTTGTTGTTGCACAAGGAGCCTAAAACTAATTCGTGTGATGATCTCTACTATATACCAGTGGTCTTCTTTGCCCTGGAAGGGCAACAGTAGTTAATATTTAGGATTTCAGTAGGCAGGTAGTAGTCCTAGTAGCGGGCGTGTAACACTTGGGGGCTTAAAGAAGCGGAAGAAGCGTCTATGACTCTACGACTACATATTCATTACACTGCTATACCCGTCATCTAAATTGCTAGTTGATCATTAGATAGGAGAGATACGATACTCAGCTCTTGTCCCAGTGAGAGATCGCCAAACGTGCGTCTCAGGATGATAGGGCGGACCCGGCCGTTTTCCTCTTGGTATATTGGACTCCAACTAATTGGATATTAGAATGGCAAATAGTTTCGTGCCAAGATAAGAGAGTAGACACCCTCTGTCTATCAATTCACTCTCCCGGTGAATCTACACGAGGCAGCTACCTGTTTTAGAGGCCTTCTTAGTCTCATAGCTGATAGGGATATCGCCGAGTATAATAGATTCTACACCACTAAACAGATCCCCCACGCGCATAAATAAATCTACCAAGAATTCTACCTCGCCATCGCCCATTGTACTTTATAGCAGATAGGACTACATTCCAGGACGTCCTTTGTCTACCCTAAATCAGAGCATTGGTTCTCTAGTGCCGACGAACAAGAGCCGTTAGGGTAGAAACTCCCCGTGGACAAGCCAGACAGGTCAAATATCAATAGACAGAAACCGATTCCATTCGATACCCAGCAATGGAATATTACGAGAGGTTAGCTAGGTAATATATGGTAGTACATGACGCTAGTCTTGCTAAGCTGTGCGTAGAGATAGTATCGCGTGTTTTGTAGTATTGCGAATACATGATGTTTCTTGGCACTCAAGCTTTTTAGGGGAGAATATTTAGAATTTCAAGTGTTCTCATTACACTCGCCGAGATACAGTAAGGGATGTGACTACGACGCCTTCCCGAAACTAAGGCCACTTTGTTTCATGGTATATAGTAAAGAATACTGGTAGCAAACCGACGATGCCCTTCCCCCCTTGACCTGTTAGAGAGTGTTACCTCGGGGAATTTTACGAGTTTATCCCCACTGCAACATGTCGGTTGTGACAGCCGAGGTGGGACGGCTAGAAACCGATTGAACATGAGGAGCAGGTGGATGGTAGCACTCAGGCATGATATTGTGATGCAAACAACAGGATTTGCTACAGAAACGTTTGACACACACCTCGGATCCCATGCGATTCGACCTCAATGCCAGCATCTTCGGCACCTAGACTAGAATAGACTAGACTAACCATCTTATGAGCAAAACCACACTAGGTAATGAATATCCGATGGAACGTAAGGAGGGTCCCAAGATAAGTCAAGCAGGGATGGAAATGCTGCACTACTTCATTAGTTTGCAAATTATACTTTCCCAATTCCTCATCCACATCTCTCAACGGCTATACAGTACATACACCTACAATAGTATTTACACTACAGTAATATGTATACTCACATCCCCACATCTAGCTAGAAATAATCACACCGTACACTAGCTTTCGCTCCGCTATCTTGGGTCTGCTCTGGGTAGTGGCTTATTTTATTCACGGCCCAGGGAGCTGGGAGCCAGAAATTGCAGTTGCACGGTATGCCACGCGATCGCCAAGATATGCAACCCCCCTCCCCGTGATCCCGACGGATTCTCTAGCACCTATACAGAGAGCTAGAATTAGTATAGAGTCTTAGTGACAGACACTATCGCCAAGAGGCAGTATATGTTCTCTTCGAGAGGAGTTGGGAGCTCTAGAATCGCAAAGTTAAATTAGGAAGAATTGGGTTTTTGGCGTCCACAAAGCGGAAATTCAAGTTCCGGCTATTTCAGCTATCTTCCTGCAATTTCAACTGCCTCGGTACTTAGATCGAACTTTCGCCCTTCGATTGATGATAAGACTAGGCCAGGGGATGTATCCTAGGACTCCCTAAAACGGTAGTAAGCCGCATGGGTCTTTTGATAAGGGCGGGTGTGCTGGGTGGACTAAGACTTGGTATTATCCCATCTGATTTGTTGTCTGAAACCAGCGTTTTTCTCCCGCCGCCCTTGTACACTACTCGTCAACGGCTCATCAGCGCAGCCCAGTATCTGGGTATCCGCGCCATGAAGGGGGCACAGAAAACGGGGTCCAGAGCTGAGGGGCCTCAAACTGAATCGCGCATCGCTGGTTGTGCGGCCCCCCCGGCTCCGAGTAAACCCTGTCAAAGCTCTTTATCACCTGTTTGGCAATGGGCTTATCATTGCCTCTTACATGGAAGGTGATGAAGGGAAAATAAGCAAATGGAATAAATATATACTCCCTTGCCACCCTGTCGGGTTTCCCTGCGCATCGCTTTTGGATCCTGTTCGAAGCTCGGCTCGTGCATCGAGACTTATTCGCTTGTTCTACGCGTAGGTCAGCGAGTATAAGCCTCTTCCGACTCGCGTGACAAAAAACGTAGTTCGGCCCGCAATTATATTTTTTCTTCCTAAGTGCCTCGATAAGCATATACTAGGCGCCCCTTCGAACACAGACTCGAGCGCGAAACCACACGGCAGGTTCACGTCGGTACGGCGGCGACTCCAACCCCATCCAAAATCCCACGATGTTTTCCGTTAATTCGATCAACGAGAAAGTGGCGCGGAGCGCGGTTGGAAGATGGTTCAAGCTCGATGGCTGTGGCCATGTAAGTCTGGCTCGCACGCCCTTTGAGGTGTGGCCTTCGCTGACTGGAGACTCCCCCTTCGTAGCCCAAGCAGCGCAAGGGGTCGCTTTTCCTGACTGAGATTCGTGCCGGCATAGCTGCGTTCTTTGCTATGGCTTACATTCTCGCTGTAAATGCAAGCATTCTTTCTGACACTGGAGGTTCGTCTTTCGTGGGAGATTCGGGTGTCTTGACGAGTACCCCCCTATGTTAGCTAACAAAGGGTAAAGGAACATGCGTCTGTCCACGCACCGCCGAGGATCCTCTTTGTAACGCGGATACTGAATACCTTCTCTGCGTGGCCGAGGTCAAGCGCGACCTCGTCACGGCCACAGCGGCGATTTCAGCCATTGCATCCTTCTGCATGGGGCTCCTCTCAAATCTGTAGGCGTGCCCTGTCTTTGTGTTCGTCTTATTTCGCGTTCTCAAGAACCGGATGCTGACATACGGGGGAAAGACCTGTCTCTTTAGCTCCGGGTTTGGGCTTGAACGCATACTTCGCCTATAACGTCGTCGGCTTCCACGGATCGGGGAACACGCCCTACGCTGTCGCCCTAACTGCCACGTTCGCCGAGGGCTTCATCTTCTTTGCCCTCGCCTTATTTGGTCTGCGCCAGTGGCTCGCCCGTGCCATTCCCCGGTCGATTAAGCTCGCTACGAGCGTGGGTATCGGCCTCTTCCTGACCATCATCGGGTTCACCTATAGTGAAGGTCTTGGCATTCTGCAAGGCGCCACTTCTACGCCCCTGGTCTTGGCGGGGTGTCCGGAGACTGGCTTCGGCGAGGACGGACTGTGCACCGAAGCTACGAAGATGCGCAACCCCGCCATGTGGGTTGGTATATTTGCCGGCGGTGTTTTGACGGTGATGCTCATGATGTACCGGTTCAAGGCCGCTATCATCGCAGGTATCCTGCTTGTCAGTATCATCTCGTGGCCACGGACGACGGCTCTTACCTATTTCCCTTACACGGAGGTCGGCAATGACAACTTCGATTTCTTCAGGAAGGTCGTCGACTTCCACCGAATCTCCAAGACTCTCGCGGTCCAGCAGTGGGATATCTCCAAGCATGGAGGCCAGTTCGGTCTGGCTCTAATTACTTTCCTTTACGTCGATATCCTTGACACAACAGGTACTTTGGTATGTCTTGATCCGCCCTTGACCCTGCTTCTGCACTTCTATCCTAACCTCCAAATTTCTAGTACGCCATGGCTCGCCTAGCGAACGTCGTAGACCCGGTAACCCACGATTTCGAAGGCAGCACGGCCGCGTACATGGTGGATGCCCTCAGCATATCCATCGGGTCTCTATTTGGCTGCTCCCCAGTGACAGCCTTTATCGAGTCGGGCGCAGGCATAACAGACGGCGGACGGACCGGTTTAACAGCAATGACGACAGGCATCTGCTTCTTCGTCTCGGTGTTCTTCGCTCCCATCTTCGCGTCCATCCCGCCGTGGGCTACGGGTAGTGTGCTGGTCCTCGTCGGCTCTATGATGATGCCCGCCGCCGTCGACATCAACTGGCGATACCTAGGCGACGCGATCCCAGCCTTCGTCACGATTGTCGTCATGCCCTTTACCTACAGCATCGCCTACGGCCTGATCGCCGGCATCATCCTCTACATTATCATCAACACCCTTGTCTGGCTCATCGAGCTGGCGTCCGCCGGCCGCCTCGTGCCAGCTAACAAGGACGAGAAGGACCCCTGGACTTGGCGCATCCCAGGTGGGGCGCTGCCGCCCTGGATAGTGCGAGCCGCCAGTGGAAAGAGGGACTTCTGGCGCGAGGAGTCGTACGCTACTGACTCTACGGCTTCGGAGACCATGAGGGTAGACGATAAGGGCAGTCCGTCGACTTCCATTAAGGGACAACCGATAGATACGACGAGCGTGCCGAATGAAAAGAGCGCCTAGGGAAGCGCATTGCAGGATATTTTAAAGCCGAAGAAAAATGGCTTTGGTTTTAACAAGTTTGTTGGACAATGTACTTTGTAAATACTAAGCCGCGAGGTTCGCTAAACAGCATATATGGACAAATTTATTTCACAATTTGGCTTTGTGATGTGCAACTCTGATACGCATAGCGGATACCGGTCATTTGTAATTTAGCTGCTGTTTATCAATTTACACGCCACGCCAGCCTTGCGGCCGTTGCACAATTCCAGATTGTTCCCTCTTGTGCAGCCATCTATATGTCTCAGCCAGGCCCGGTCGAAGTGCTAGCCCACAACACGTCGCACGAAACAGCACCTCGATGTAGAATGGGTCAACCAGTCTGTTCGCAACCTGGGAACTCCCTGCCTAACATGAGTGTATCTTCACCGTCCAAACCAAAATCCCTTCCTGTCCTGTATAATTAGTGCCCTGCATCCAAAAAAGCTCCTCGAAACGCCACGATGATGCTTCCTAGGCACCCAGGTAATTACAGCTTGATCTTGCGCCCAAGGGCGTTGAAATACACCAAAGAGAGAAATTCCATCGACTACACGCCCATTGTGAAATCATGTTCGATCCCGGGCGTTACACTAGCCATGAACTGCACCAGGTTAGCCCCAATGTGTAAGATAGGAAGGTAGACGGTAAACGCACCTTAAGGAAGACTACAAGATACTGGTCGACTCGGATCGCCACATCTTGGTCCTCGGCTTCGACTTCTTCCCAATCGTCGCTACTAGACTCGGCGGCAGCTTCGGCGCTCTTAACGTCTAGCTTATTGATCTCGTCGACTAGGCCCTCCATTCCGGCTTCGCTACCGAGAATCTTCCCCGACCTTAACTTATCACGTCTTATCTTTAAGGCGGCATCGGCGCGGTCAAGTAGCGTCTTCATAACGGATGCGTGTTTACAGGGATGTACGCTAGCCATCTTGACATTATTTGCGAAGAATGGAAAGTCTTCTAACGTGACGGTCTTATCCTTGTAATCCCCGACGATGTCCTCCATCATCTGCTGTGGAGCAAGGGGTTGGCCCTCGGTGTAACCCGACAGATAAAGACGCGGTGTGCGATAGTATGGCGAGTACATGATGTAAAGGGTATACGTCCGGCGGGCCCTGTAATCCGGTATAGATGTTAGCATTCTTGAGCAGTTCGTTCTGCGGAGGTGCGATGTACCGACCCTATTCTCTTTTGGGCGTCAGCATCCGGGATGATAGCTTCGTCATCATCATCATCCTCCATATCGGGGATGTCATCCTCGTCATCTAGGCGGTCTCCTACGTTGCCCGCATCGTCGACTGTCCGGACATCCCGTGCTTTGAGGGGTTGCGAACTGCTCAGACCACCAGTACGAAGCCAGCCATCCTCATCATCGGCCTGCCCCTTGGATTTGAAATCATCGCCATCACCGACTACAGCCTCTTCGTGACCGGCATCTCCGGCGAAATCATCATCAAGGCGACGGTTGCAAGGCACGCCGCGCGTAACGAGGAACTGCTTTCCGGGAGGGAGGTAGTCTACGCGCTGGGACTCAGAATCGGCGTCGGCCCATGACCAGGTGGGAAACTTGAAGACGAGATAGTCGCCGGCGGCTAGGAATTCTGCGGGGGTGATCTGGCCGGTCTTGCGGAAGGTCGACGTATGGGTGACAGGGGTGTACCTGTCGCGTAACGTATTGACCGTAGAATATAGGTAGTTCATGATGAAGATGTTATGTGTTTTGTATCGTAAGGACCTTTAAAGATGACCGGACGTATGTATGTATGTCCGTCCGTTTGTTGCGTGCAGGCTGCGTGGAAGACAAAGGATATGTGTAGCGTCAATACGACTCTGTACCTAGGTAAGCTGGAATAGCTGAGAAGACTGCAGCAAGGACACAGACGAGGAAATAGATGGATGATTGTATGGCTGCCTGCGTGACTTGGGTGTTTGATAAAGCGTCTACTATCTAGGGAGATTCGATCCACGTTCACAAGGCACAAGGCTTAGGCTCCGTCACATGGCTTTCTGGGGCAGTGTAGTCGTAATAGGTGGGAATGACACGATGAGATGGAGATGGGAGGACGGATTTAGGTACCTACCCCGCTGTATTCCTTATGACACACATATGGCGGGGGGACCCAAATAGGTAGCTTTGAAGGGAAGCTTGCATCTTATCTCTCTTATCTCCGTTTGTGATGATTAGGTACTTAGGTACCTCTCAAAAATGCCAAGCCAATATGTAGGAATCCGTACATATCAGTGCCTAGATAAGGTCAAATCACGGTTTATTGCTTGATATTGACAATAGGTGGGGTATTAATATTTTATCAGGTATCGGCTATCTATCGGGATTAGCTCAGCCACCTTCAATGGATCAATTGAGGCTAGTGGGGCTCTTCCCTCTTATCTCGGCTCCTCTTCGGATTACGCCCTTGGTACCCACGAAAAAAGTCAAGCGAGAAAAGCCCACACGCTGTTTACACCCTCACTCCAAGACCGTTACTAACCAGCAGCTCACGATACATCTCTTCGTCAGACAGACACGTTAGAGGTACGAATACCCTCGAATTTCCCATCTGCGAAACTCTCGAATCTCGACAATCCATACTGACAAGAATCTTTTTCCCACAGTCTCGCCGTCAAAATGAGTGTGTAGCCCTGCGCCAATATCGTCTCCCATCTTCGTCGATTACTGACCCGCGAAATCAGCCAAGGGAACCTCCAGCTTCGGAAAGCGCCACAACAAGACGCACACTCTGTGCCGTCGATGCGGTTAGTCTCGTCAATCTCCGGGGAATTGGACACGAAGGCGGCGGTGGTGGTGGACGGAATCGCGGAATATGCATCAACCCATAGTCGAACCTCGACCATTCTAGAGTCATGGCTGACGAATTTGATCTCCAGGACGCCGCTCTCTCCACATCCAGAAGCACACCTGCTCATCATGCGGATATCCCTCTGCTAAGACCCGAAAGTGTATGTTGATACCGATCCAGAGTCGATAATCACTAAACGTCCCGACCCCGCGATATTGGGCTTGTTTATTGGTGTGTCAGAAACTGATGTGGGATTACAGACAACTGGAGCGAGAAGGCCAAGCGCAGAAAGACTGTCGGCACCGGTCGTACGCGGTACCTCAAGGACGTCTCCCGCCGCTTCAAGAACGGCTTCCAGACCGGTGTGCCCAAGGACTCCCACGCCCCCTTTTAAACTCTCGGTGTAACGAAAAACGATGGGTGAAGGGTGACGAAATATTGGCGGGGGCATGGCAATGGAACGGTGTTAAATGACATTCGGACTGGTACTTACGTGGAATCTCAGCATCTTTTGAGTTCCGAGGGAAATGTTACATTAGCAATACTCCCTCCAAAAATTGCATCACGATCTGGCAAAGAAACGGTGGATTTTCTATATGAATGTGTATATCCGCTCAGCAGGAACGTTGCAGAAGCTACTGGGCCGAGGCGTTGAGCCGCCGCAGGGCATCTGACTAATCTGGGCAGATAGCTAATACTTGAACGAAGCCGGATGACGGCATGAATTGGTTCGCGTTATGGTATTTCACTATTGGCCACGCTCAAATACACGAACACTACCGTCACCTCTGATGAAGTATAATAACTCCCGATCCTCAACAGATGTACTAGCAGTTTCCTCATCTCCTCCAGGAGTAACTCTGAGTACACCACTTACATCTTTTGCCGTGCCTGTCTCCAGTACCCTTAGACTCATGATAAGTTGTGCATCGTGGGCCAACGATAGAGCTAGAGAGGCATGCTCCTTTTCTAGCAAGGTACCTTGCGCCCCTATGAGGGGTTCATCCGCAGAAACGGTGATGGTGCATGAATGCACTTTCTATTACGAACCTCTCATTAATATCTTCCGTCCGTCTAATGCAGAATCGAACCCTCATCGATGAGCTACTTACTTCTCGTAGATTCAAGATAGTGCTTCGAAGACCCTGGCCAGACATGGCATCCCCTGCAGTAGCCAACAAGACATCTGGCTGATCGATAACCAGTACGGTCTGTGTTCCCGGACTCAAAGCTTGGGCGTGAGCCACAGCATCTTCTAATGTCCGGTGGAGGTGATCTGTTGTGGCTGCTAGCAGAACTCTCCTTCCTGAGCTATCTGCTACGGATTGTCTGCGCCCACGATCTGAAGACTGCGTGAACAGGCCGGTCAACCCATCGACAAAGATGAAAGAACCCTTCTTGCTAGCAAAATCTAGATCCAGACCCAGTCGCTTAGACCCGTCCTTCCAGAAGGCATAATCGCGCAGGAAGCTCACGAAGACTACGCTCGTGTGCTTCTGAAGATCCGTCTTTATCGTTTCATCTTGGCCATTAAACGAGTGAGGCGAAGAAGAGGACTGTGAAGCAAGAAAAGAATAGAGAAAGCGGTGAACGAGCCAGTTAGCACTAGACCCAAGTACCCCACTTAGGAGGATGAGTGAAGTCTCGTGTGGTAGGCGGAGGTAAGGCTCGAGGAGGGGTGGTGTTCTCGAGGCCATGAGGAGGAGGGAGGGGTCTAAGGATACAAGTCTTGAAAACTAGGGAGTGGGCGGCTACTCCAAGAGCTGATTTGGCAGGGGGGGTCAGGTGACAGACGGACAAGGCAAGAGGTTAAATAATATGATAACCAAAAAACGGGTAACTTAGTGGTAAGAATGTATCACATGGACAATGATTTGACCGTGGAGGCAATTGGGGGTAGTTTGTCGTTGGTCTGAGACATTCATCAGGGTCCTGCGATATGTGCATGTGATAGTGGTTGTTAGGGCCATGCCCGGTGCCGTCATAGTGGACCTGCCCAGATTCAGGTGCATCCCGTACACGGCATATACTTTACTTGGCTCGAGATATAGTACACATGCACTCATGAAGACCAAATGGGACTCGTTACATCAAAGTGTCACAGTTGATATTATTATATGTTTTTAAAGGTTACCTAAGGATTCCTGTTAGTCTCTTGAGAATTCATTGAACACGATAGAACCCATTCCGTTATTGAAAATAATACATCTAGCGTACTGTCTACATATAGAGTCTAGGTAGAGTCGAGTTTCTAAACACACAGATAAGCAGAAAGCTACACAGTTTGCTAGCTAAAACCTAGTAGATGATGACTATCGAGTCCTGGGTTTCCAACTAGGACTTTATTAATAATTCGCCGCGCTACGCCATTCGTTGGATAGACTACGTACAAACAACGACAATTGCGGATCAGGGTACTTTTTCAAGGTGACCAACCATCAATGTCACCCCTTCACTCCATCATCTCAAATCGCCGTTCGGGGTACGTTTTGTAAGCCTGCCTTTACAGAATCGTCTCTATAGAATAATCAAATGAAACAACAATACCATTTTGATTGGCCCGATATATTGGTCTCACATCAAGCAGCGCGGACAAGGAGATCCATCCATCCAGACGTTGGTTTACGAAATACATTCTAGATATTCATTGATCATGGCAATGTCCCCACGGGCTGTCCTTCTTCTTATTCCCGGTGCCCATTCCTCCCTCGGTACACGTACATTCCCGTGGGGGACACTATGTACGAGCGAGTAGGTGGTGTTGAACGTTTGTGTCCATTCGGTTAGTTATAATTGTAGCAACCCTTCTTAAAATCCTCCGCGGCTCTCTCTCTCTTTGTTTATATGTCTCTAACTCTTAGCTCTTTTTTTTCCGTCATTTCCTTTCCTCTTCTTTTCTTTTCTTGGAGAGACTCGAGCTTTTCCTGCATCTGAGTGGTGTTTAAACCCAAATTGTAACTCGCTCGGGCTAGGCCTGCAAGGAATAAGGTAAGCCACGAGCGGTAACTTTATCTCTCTCCTGTCCCTCATAACCTTATTCACACGTCTTGTTATGTTGCCCATCCAGGTTACATCTCTCCACATTGTTTGACTAGGTACCGTCCATCCTCCGGCATACCACTCCAGGTTCTGCCCGGGTTGTTCGACGCCAGCCATTTTGCTAATCGCATTAGCGTCAACTAGCTATACTAGTTACGGCCTTGGCTCTCTCCACACCCCTTCACTTCCTCTCCGCCTCCTGAAGCCGCCGTCCGTACATAGAGCGGTAATAGAGTCAGGTTCGAGGATTGGGTGTGGAGGCAAACGACGATCTCGCTAGATCGGCCGCGTATTGGACGACCTACTGACATGCGTATTGGTCTATCCTCTGCAGCTGTGTGCGCATAAGTACAGCGATATACACTTAGTCTACAGAGTCCGAGTATATTAAATCTACCTACCGCTCGTCTTGGGCGCTCGCAACCTATTCATATAGTGTTTTCCCCCTTCCGTACCTCTGGCATATGCACGATTAGATATCATTTTGTTTTCTCGATATTTTCCTTGTTAGTCTTATACTCGGCGCACCAGTATATAGAAAGACTGTATTCTATCCTCGAACGAGAGAGCTTACCCGAGTCTGAAAACGTCATTTCTTCAGAATGAGGGGCGATCCCGGAAGTGAGGGGCGTAGGCGTCCTTGGAGGGCTTTTTTCAAAAAGGGCAGTGATGAGACTCTTGACCAGAGCCATATTGGCGAGAAACAATCAAAGCCCACATGGACTATGGGTATACTCAACGATAGGGAGACTATTGAAGTCCCAGGTAAATGCCCTCCCTTCGTTGGTCCTTGGACATATCTAGCTAACAGCCTATCTAGGTTCTGTCTTGTTACTCTCCAAGGAGAGGAACGAGCCCCTTGGTCTCCGGAATGCACCCGCTAGGACTTCTCACTCTTCCCTTCCTACCGGCATGTTGCCGGAGCCACCGATGTCGCCTGCCATCAAGGAGGAAGAGCGGAAAAAGCTCACGGGTGATGGCCGGATAATCCTCGAGCCGCAGCCAGATGATTCTCATAATGACCCGTTGAATTGGCCTGCCTGGCGCCGTGACTGTGCTTTGATTTCCCTTGGGCTTTTTTGTATGGTGGGAGGTGGTATTACTCCCATTATTGCCGCTGGGTTTACTGATGTTGCTCATGGTAAGTCTAACGATTCGATGGATTCTTGTTATTCAGTTTTCAACTTACATACTTTACAGACTTTGATGTTGACGTATCAAGAGTCTCATTAACGACGGGCTTGGTAAGCGATTCTCCGAGGCTCCTTTTTTGTGTATTAAATATGAAGGCATAAGGCTTCTATCTAAGCCGAAATAGTGTTCTCCACGCTTCCACAACAGCCAGGGTCACGTCGAAACAGCGATAACTAATCAGAATGTTGCAGTATATGTTGGGTCTTGGCATTGGCTGTGTACTCTTCTCTCCTACTGCCATTCTCTACGGGAAGCGTCCTGTATATCTGTTTGGTGCTATTCTGTTTATCCTTTCGGCCGTGTGGTGTGCATTGTCACCTAGCTTCACCTCACTTATTCTTGCCCGCATCTTCCAAGGGATTGCGGTCAGCCCCGTAGAATGCCTTCCTTCAGCTACTATCGCCGAGATTTTTTTCCTCCACGAGCGAGCTTTCCGGATTGGTATTTACACGTTGCTACTACTCGGCGGGAAGAACCTAGTCCCACTCGTCAGTGCTGTTATTATAAACCAGCTTGATTGGCGCTGGGTATTTTGGTGAGTTAACTTCCACTCTCGATTGTGATAGTTCCGTGTTATTCATGTCTCGCTAATTTTACTAGGGTCGTTGCCATCATAGTGGGTTTCTGCGGAATCCTGCTGTTTTTCTTCGTACCCGAGACTTTCTGGGACCGAACGCCTATTCCAAAATCGTCTCGACGAGTCGTTAAACGGCCAAGCTTCTTTAGCCGGAGGTCATCGGCCAGGAATGCCGTGCCTAGAGTATCCGAAGCGGCTGGTGTACAATTTACAAACGAAAAAGGCGATGTTAACCCTGCCGAGGAGAAACAGGAGGTAACGCGAACGGCGCAAAAGCGTCATATCGGCTTCGCTCCCGAGACAGAAGAAAATCACACTCCGCAGACAAGGCATGTAGAAGATAGTTTATCCCTACCACCCGCGGAGATTGTGCCCGGGGCTTCTCTATCGCAACATGATGAGACCCCAGCTAGTCCCTCGATACCGAACGGAAGCTTACCAAGAAATGATGAAACACAACACAGCTCTTTACGCCCTCCAAATGAGCGGAAATGGACGAGCCAAACCGTCTCATCGATGGGTATAGATCACGTCGGCGCCAACTCTCCTACACCAGAAATGCACTTCAATTCGGGCGTGTCTCAGCATATGCCGACAGCTGATTATTTTGGAGATCTAGAAGCGCGACACTACGTGCCTCATGCTCTCAGCTCGGATACAGATAGTGGAAGGATGTCATTTTCAAATCTTGCGGCTGCGACAATGGGACAGGTATACACGCACAGATTACGGGAGGCACCACGCCAGTCGTTCAAATCGCAGCTCAAAATACACAATGGCCGGATTAACCAAGATAAATGGTGGAAGGCCGCTGTTCGCCCATTCATCCTTTACTCGTACCCGGCGGTCCTCTGGTCTTCCGCTGTCTATGCTTGTTCCGTAGGCTGGCTGATTGTCATTTCCGAATGCGTTGCAGTGATTTATCGAGAGGGGTATTACCAATTTAGCGCTCTGTCTACTGGTCTCGTCTACGTTGCGCCTTTCGTCGGCGGTGTACTAGGGACGGCCGTCGCGGGTAGAGTCAGTGACGTGATTGTCAAAGCGATGGCCCGACGAAACGGTGGTCTTTACGAGCCCGAGTTTAGGCTAGTCATGGCCATTCCCATTACAATTACTACCGTGCTCGGGCTCATCGGATTTGGGTGGTCTGCCGACGCGGAAGACCCCTGGATCGTGCCGACTGTGTTCTTTGGCATTGTATCGTTTGGTTGCTCGCTCGGGTCGACGACAGCCATTACCTTTTGCGTGGACAGCTACCGACAATACGCAGGAGAGGCACTTGTGACACTCAACTTCAGCAAGAACGTCCTCCACGGATTGGTCTTCAGCTTCTTCGTGACTGGGTGGCTCAAGGACGATGGGTCCAAAACTGTTTTCGTCTGGATCGGTGTCATACAGCTCATCGTCCTCCTATCCACCATCCCGATGTATATCTACGGCAAGCGAGCCCGTATGTGGACTGTGAGGATGAACTTCATGGAGAAGTTCTAACATATTATACGCATAGCTTTTTTTTAGAAAGAAGTTAGAGGTATTAGAGTCTACGAGCGTTGCTATAGGGACTGGAATTGTTGATTTTGGGATACTGCATTGTTCTGCAATACTGGTGGCAATTAGCGTTGATTATGTTGTTGGAAACGAAACACGCATTGGACAGCATTAATGATTTGGGCGTTAGGGGGCTATTATATATCAATACTACTTCGATGATGATGATGATGATGATGCATGCCACTATTCTCGTTGAATACTTACCTTGTTGAGAGTGATAGTGTAACACCGCAACGGCCGGGGATATCGGAAGAAACTGCTGTTCTTAGATCCGCAATTCCCGAAACCTTGTCTTCTCCTGCGTGCCTTATGACGACATTTAGGAATCGGTAATTTTTTGTATACACGCGCCAAGCAACGGGTCGTTTAACCGTCAACGTCGAACCGGGGAGAATGCAATTGCAACAAAGCACCATATGATACAATCCCTACCTCCCCAGTAAATGGATTCGCATCACCCTACCTAGTGTAGAAATTTAGTAGTTATTATCCAGCTTGTCATAAATGTCGTCGGTTCCCCGCGTCATATTGGCTCAGGCCTCGCGCGGCTTCGGCCTGCGGGTCACAAGGGGCTTCGCAACGTCCCGGGCTTCGCGCGCGCAGAACCAGATTTACACATCGTGAGTGTTATTGCCCTTTTACTTCGTTGTCAAACCGCAATCCTGTCGTGGTTTTCCAATCGGGTATGATTTTACAACATAATCCGTCCCGTTCAGCGGTGGTTTAGTTTATAGACTATAGACTAACAAGCCCCCTTACCTGCCCCGTGTAACACTCGGATAGGTAGAAAAAGCTAACAAAAGCACGCCGTCCCTAGCGTCCGCCGCCCCGACGACTTCCACACGTACCAGCTGCTCTCGTCGTCGGCGCGGACGCCGCTGCTCACGCTCTGGACCACATCCTGGTGCGGCACGTGCCGCGTCATCGCGCCCCTCGTGAAATCGCTCGTGGAGTCCGGCGTCGGCGAGCATGAGGGCGGCGTCGCGTTCTGCACCGTCGAGTACGACGCCCCGGACATCATGAGCGCGGAGGGCGGGGGACTCGGCATGGCGTACATGATCACCAGCATCCCGACGCTGCTGAGCTTCGACGCCGGCGAGGCCATGACGCAGACTAAAGTCACCGACGGTAGGAAACTGGCCGATCGCGCGTTCCTCGAGGAGTGGATCCGGAATGAGGCTCAGAGACACGGTGGACGGGGCGGCGGTGGTGGTGCGGGTATTTTGGGAGGATTGTTTGGCGGGTTGCGGGGATGAGGCTGTGATGTTGCGAGCTTTTTTAGTCGATGACCTCGTATCGGAAGTTGGGTGTAGGTAAGTCCTTAGTCTAGCGTTGATTGTGACCCGTTATTAACCGAGAGAGAGTAAGTAATCCTTGATTACGGCCGCCGTATAGGTAGGCATAGATTGTCCCAGCGGCTAAAGAAATCATTCCATTCCCTTGCGCAGGTGAATGGGCCTGAACATACAAAGAGGATGTTGTATTACCCCCTCCTATTCGACTTCGAGTTCGAGTCCGAGTCAGTCCGTATACAGTTGTATAAAACCAACCTTGAGATATAATCCTTGAATGTATATAAGGATTGACCCCAAGCCACCAAGTTCCAACCTACGAATCTTGTGACCGCCGCTCAAGCTACTACGTATAAGCAGAGCGTTTTTTTTTTTGGAACTTGTAATAGCATGAAATCAGATCTTAGCACTATAGAATCCGAACTAGGGCCGGTGCACATCCCAGGTCTATAGAGCTCTACATAGGATATATAACAATAGATCAGATCCGCTCAACCCCCAAAAAACAAAGCGAGCGTGTCTGCGAAACCCGAAAACCCTGCGCCGGCCCAACGCCCCTCGCTATGGTTTCGGAACTAACATGTAAATCACTCCAGGGATATCCTCGGCCGTACCAATCGCTCATTGTCAAATCATCGACCAAAATATTACTAGGTTAAAAAAATAGATAAATAGACTGAAATCGGCTTCCTCCCCTCATCTCCCAGTGCCATCCTTGTTGACCCCCAAAATCTTAACAACGATCCGTCCAGCGATCTCGGCAGCCGTCCTCGCGATAGAGATGAGGGGCACGTGCGCATCGGGAAAGGGTCGAGTAGTGTTGATGTCTAGCAGCAGAGCAATCATGCTAATAAAGCTGGCGATGGAGAAGACGCTTATACTCGCGAAGGTCTCCTTACGAATCGGGACTTTGCGCTGTGTGAAGTGGTAGCAAGCTGTTAGGATGGTGGCGATGCAGATCCAGGCGGGCAGAAGCAACCGGGGGTCCTTGGAGCCGCCCGTGACGTACACGATCCACGACGTCAGATACGCGAACACGCAACTAATGGTCAGTAGTCGCACTACCGTCGCTTGTGGCGTGTAGTTTATCAGCCATCGGGACATCAAGCAGTCCGTGAAATAGAAGGCGAGAGTGGCAGACGCAAGACACTATGAATGCGCAATGGGGTCAGTCTTCCGCAATGGTGCTGGGCTGTCTAGTCTTGATCTGTATTATTCTGTCTTCTTCGGCCGTATGGCAAGAAAGGAAGAGGAATGGGGGCGTCATACCCATAGCCCCGCGAGCAAGGTCTCGGTAAGCCGTAATGAAGCCTCCTCATCTGGCTGATCACGATTCAAACTCCGCAGAACCTGTGCGACGAGGAAGCGCAGGGCAATGCGCAGTCCCCACCAGAAGCAAGGCACAAGGCACAGCAGGCGACATATGGAGAGAGTGCGGTACCAACGCTGGGGAAGACCGAGGAGGACAGCGACTCGCGGCTGGAGCAGAGATACGGCAACGGCGGGGGCTGGGCGGTCAGGCTTGTTGTCGAGATGGTTGTAGTCGCGATCATGGCCGTGGACGGGGCCGTTGGGAATGTGCCTCGCTGACGATGGCGACGGCCGTGATCTGTCCATCGGGCAGGCAAAGGCAGCCGGCCGGCCGAGGGCGTGGGGCGACGCGGTTGCAGCCCTTATAGACAGGTGCCTGATTCCGTCCTTCTCAACCACTTATTAGATGTGGAAGGTGCAATTGACGTTGCGGAATACAAGGAGTGGTCGCGTGAGGCGGCGATTGGTGTTGGGGTCCAGGTTTACGTTGGGTACTTATGTAGGTAGTGAACAAATAGGTACACGTTCATTCGTCCGGGCAGTAGTCCGGTCGTTCAGGGCCTTGAGTGAGATATCTGGGTAAGTCGTTTATCTTTCAGGTAGCGGTACCTGAGTACGTACATGGGTACATACAGTAAGAAACCCGATGCGGAATACCTTGGGTACCTTACAGGGGAAGACCCGGGAACCTTAGCGCCTAGGGCCCGCTACCTAGGTGTCTACTATATGTACACTTACAGACTCACTACTTTATACTGTAGTGTAACAACATTACTACACTACCTAGGTAAACAATAAACAGGTTATTTTAAACCTTATGAAGCAATTGCAGGCCCTTCGTCGAATTTATCTTGCTTTTGTGCATATGCCGTAAAACACCGCCGAAGCCTTCCCAAAGCCCAAGCTGGTCGCCCGCATACGACCCACTATTATCACGCAGAGAAATACATAGTAGAACCGTACCTAAGCTACCTAGGTACCTAATTAGGCCGTCTACAGTAAGGTACGTACTATGTAAGTCGTTTCAATATTAGATCATCATAGCTTTAGAAGGACAGGCTCGCAATATACTTATCTTAGAATTGATAGAGCATTTCATATTCTAAAAATTACCCTCTAGCCTATCGGGCATGCCACCTTGAGCTCAGGATAACCCGGTAATCAAGCAGTGTTGATACTAATCGTCCTAGGTCTAAACCAAGCACCTGGATTCTAGAGTAAAGATGCCGAGAAGTAAGCTGTATAGTGGCAGAATATACATTCCTTCAAATTAGAAATGTTTTATAAACTTATACCTAATAGACGCCGATATAGACAGAGGTAGGCCGATCAACCAACCACGGGAGAGAATGTTCTTGGCTAGGAGGGTGCTTATTGTGGCAGCCTTGTAATTACCGATACTAAATCGTTGTCATGAGAGGGATTGGCATCTCCTGATACAAAGAATTCCGTACGAAATTTGAAGCTCTTTAGTTTTGTTGTTAGTATGTACGTTGAGGTTGATACTTGCCGTAGCGTTTATTGGAATGTTCCACCGAACTAGCGCACATAAATACTCTGCGAATTTTGAAGAAACGAGCAACATTTGAAAATTTTAGGAGTCCTAGTCAGCAAAAAATATAACACGGGGCCTACCCTTGAATCAAAGGAGTGAACATCTATAGGCGTACATGCGCGCTCGGCGACTAGAAAGTTGATCTTTGGCGCCGCTTGTGTCCTTTGAATATGAAAGAGAACAGTTTCATTAGATTTAACATCATATTTACGAGTTCCTTGTGGCCATGGCTACCGTCAACTCACTAACAACTAAGCAGATTATTCACTTAGTCGAGCCCACGTGAGCAACAGGCCCATAGCTCGCAGTATCCATCATGCTTAGAAGGATACGCTGATATATAAACAATGTTTATTGTTGTAATCGTAGTATGTAATTAGCACCCACAAAAAGGTAACATAATATATCTATAAATTTGAGTAGTTCAATGACTATCATTCCAAGAAGCCCTTTCCTGTACTCTCTAATTTCACTCCATAGCCGCCTATATTGACTACACCCCAACTCGAGGGATTTTGAGTGTCAGTTGGTTCTTTCAGTGGGCCAACTCATGCATTTTGTAGCATATAAAATTCAAAATTTTACAAGAGATCTACGTCGATTTCGGTAGCAACTTGACTTGCACAACCTCCTACAGCACGAGGCCAGACAAGCTTATGCAGAAGCTCCATCGAGAATGGGACGGCAAAGTAGGTGGATCCCCCTATAAGGGAATTTGATATTTTATCTAACCTAGAATACTAGCCAGAGCCTGGGTCTCTTCATCCTTGGGGATTCAGCATTGGTTTTTTTTGGGGAGTATAGTGAGAAAAGGAAATCCAAGGAAAGACTCGCTGCCAATAAGAAGGATCGAATACTGGACTGACACGAGTGTTTCTAGCTATCATTATTGCCTACAGTTCGCCGTATTCGTTGCATTCGGTACGATGATTAACACGGCTGTGAACGCTTTACGTTTCTAGACTTTAAGCCCCAATGGCCTCTACACTAACGGATTAACCCCGCTGCTAGTCTACGCTTAGTTCGCTTGGTGAATCTAGACTTGCAAGGAGGTGTTAGTGAACGGAGCCTCCCTTGATTACGGGTACATCTGCAACTGCCCGAAACCCCATCACTTGAATTTGTCTGTATTTACAGCAAATCGACCTCATGGTAATTGAAGGGGACGGTTTTTCTAATGGACCTTGTCATTTCTTTTTTTTTAACTTGTCATTGAGCGGTGGTAGACTGCTTAGGTAAGAACATGATCCAATCTCTCGGGATAACCTAAGCTTAAAAAATAAAATAAAATAGAGCTAGTGTAACGCCCGTAGATAGACTAACGCGAGGCGGCCCGAAGACATCGTGACACGGTAGAACCCAAACATCCTAAGTTATTAACATGACACCGTTGCATCTTTAAGATGATATTAGTAGGTTCCATCAATTTACTTCGAAGCTCCCCGAAGGAATTTTGTCGAGTAAAAAACTGCTACCATGATGAGCGGCGTGTCTAGCAATCTTCGATTGAATCTAATTGTGAATATAAGTGGTCTTGGGCCTAGATAACAGAACTACGAGCTTCGTACATAGAATGTTAGCTTGCATGCCTAGGACCAATAGCTTAAGGCCTACCTCGAAACAATCGAAGAGCCAAACTTTCACGGGCTTACTAGGAACCGAAAACTCAGACATCACTAAGCCGCTGTAGAGACCCCGATAATAGCGAGGATATTGACGGAGATGATCAAAGTGTTCAGGTTCATTGGGAAATCTTTCATATCCATTTCCACAGCCGGTAATGCGTGCCCGAGTCACGTTGTTGACGACCTTTGGCAGAACCGCAGGGCGTGGACTCAAGGGTTTTGATATCAAGGAGGAAGCATCTAGCTGCTATGGGTCTTCTATGCCACTTTTGGGATATTGGACAAAGATAAGTTAAACCTTGGCCTGGCTTACAGGGTAAGCCGAAGCTAGTTGGGGACGCCTAGTAGTCGAGATTCTATCATCTAAAAAATACCTGTGTGCTATTATGATCGTATACGAATAGAATATAGTGATTAACATGTTTAGAAAAATGTAAATAGGACAGAATGATATTATATGCACCCGGTCGAAGCTATTATGCAAGTGGTACTTACGCAAACCGCTATACTACAGGACTCGGAAATATGTAATGCTTTAACTACCTACATAACTATTTTATTTACAAGTGACCTAGCAAACGGCTAGAATCGTTTGAAATATTATGAGAGTTCAAGGAAATAACTATATATATTGTGAAATATATATATTATGGGATATTTCTCGGTGTATTTATGGTGATACATAAGTCAAGTTTCCTAGGCATGCAGCCGCATCCATTTTTGGCTTATTCGAAATGGGATACTTGAGCTCGAGCTTAAAGCGGCGTCTTACAGTACGATACTAACTGGTAAAGCCTGCCTACATATAAGTAGGGTATGTGGGGGCAGCTTACACCGGATGATGCAGAAGTGCAAATGATGAGGGCTGGATGGTGTTGCCCTTTATTGTTATGTATGTTTTGCAAGCGGGTTAGAGATGTCAGCGCAAATGGGTTGGGAAGGGTCTGCATCGAATATTCTCATCCAACTGCAAGACTACACTAGATTGATGTCAAATATTATAATTATGTGCACTAGTGCCATCTCGGATTTTAGCGGACCATGTCGTCGTCTGGCCGAAGAGTCCGGTATTGAATGACTGCGCCGGCGTGACGCACATTATACCCCGGTAAGATTGTGGGGAACGCCAATTTTGGAGGCTCTTATTAAACCAATTAGTTGTAAAACAAGATAGCATTGGGCACCAAGGAAGAGGGGTGATGAAAAGCGAAAACCCATATGAAACTGATACGGTATGGCCTATGCCTATATATCATGATGGCTTGCCGAGAGACACGGACCAACACATAATACACGAGTACCTCCACAATGTGCATACCTCACAAAAGCACTGGGCCTTAATGAGAGTTTTCCCTTGAGAACCTTGCTGAATAGCCGATAAGATTGGCGGCAAAAGAGCAGAAAAAAAACATACACAAAAAAAAAAAAAGAGAAAAAAAAATTATGATTTGAGTTCTGAATGGCTAGGTGATCATTGTGCAGTAGTGTAAAACTGATCACTGTAATATTGGTGGAACAATACTGTATTCTCTAATCTGCGTAACTGACTATGGGAAAAAAGTAGTAAGTTCGGGAAATAAAAGTATTTTGCTTACCAAAGGTGGGTGTGCGCAGTACAGAACCTACCCTAACTCTAGCAACTAGTTTTTATTGTAAGCTGCGCTTATAATAAGTTAATAGTTCTAGTCTTTATAAGCTATACAATGCTATTTATTTATATAATAGCTAACCCATAACACAAGCTAGTTTTGCACATAAGCAAGTTTCGCACTTTTTTTAAAGTACCTTGTAAGCCAATTTTTTATACAAAAGTACTTACTCCATTTTTTAATAACTTTGCAAAAAAGGGTTGTACAACAAAATAATTAGTACTATTAGATTTGAAATGAAATAATGAATTTAATAGTATTTTCTTTTATTTTGTAGCTATTTTATTTGGGCGTATAGCTTTAAAAAACAAATTTGCAAAGATTATTTTAGCGTAGTTTTTAATAACGCGTTAAATAAAATAGTTAGAAAATAAAAGAAAATACCATTAGATTCGTTATTTCATTACAAATTTAATAGTACTAATTATTTTGTTGTATAACCCTTTTTCGCGGAGTTATTAAAAAGTGGAGTAAGTATTTTTATATAGAAAATTGGCTTACAAGGTACTCCAAAAAAAGTGCAAAACTTGCTTGTGTGCGAAACTAGCTTGTGTTATAGGTTATTGCTAACACTTTTTTTAAATAAATAGCTTAAGTAAAAAACATATAAAAAACATTTTAAAACGTTTATATTAAAATTTAAACATTTATAACATAAAAAATTGTTTAAATAATTAATATACTGTTATACTACTAGGCTATTTAGCTTGTTTTGCGTGCATTGCTTACATATATTTTTACGGCTTTTACTTTTTTAAAACCTACTTTTTTTAACTTGTATATTTTATTTAATTTGTACAAAATTTGGCATTTGTATATAATTTACGCTAAAATTATAAATATATATAAAAGTATACAAAATATTAACATATAAAAAAGTATATATATAATAAAATAAATAAAAAATTTATTTTATTAAAAAAAAATATTAACAATATTAAAACTTAAGCTAATACTTAAATAAACTTTAAACTTAAACTTAAACTTTTTATTTTTTAAATAAATTTATAATAAGCTAATTAGCTTAAAATAGTTAAAAGTAAACAATAATTTTATAAAAAGTAACTAAGCTTTAAAATAGTTAAAAAATAAAAGTTTTTAAAAAAAAATAGTTATAAATTATGCTTTAGTAATAAGCACTATTTTTTTTGCTTAATTAGTTAATAAACATTTTTTAAAAGTTAATTACTTAGTTATAAAAAGTTATAATAAAACTTAGCTTTTTTATTTTTTAACGTTTTTTTACAGCTTTTTATATTAAGCTGCTTTATAAACTTAGCGTAATTTGTACAATTTAATAGCTTTATAAAACTATTTGCAAAATTATTTTTTAATTTTATATATAACGCATCCCCTAATTGACTTGGCCACCCAATTGAATGGGCCACCCTTAGAACCCATACAAAAATCGTCTATGCTTTATCACGTGACTATTTA
>MU377281.1:0-37252 GCA_022495195.1 Xylaria digitata
TTTTAAAATTTTAAAATTTTTTTTTAAATTTAAAATTTTTTTTTTATTTTTTTAATTTTTTTTTTTTTTTTTTTTTTTTTTTTTTTTTTTTTTTTTTTTTTTTTTTTTTTTTTTTTTACCCCACTATATATATTTATCTATATTTTTTTTTTTTTTTTTTTATATATTTCTTTTTTTTTTGCTTTTTATTAATTTTAATTAACTATTTTTAATTTTTTTTTTTTTTATATTTTGTTTCCAATAAACTGCTTTATATATTTACTAGGTTTTATTATTTTATACTTTTTTTTTATTTTTTTTATTTTTTTAATTAATTTTTTTTTTTTTATTTTATTATTTTTTTTTTTTTTTTTTTTTAACATTATGTTTCCCACCTGCCGCTCCATACTCTCCTTAAGCTTTATAGCTTTATAAATTTTCTTTTTTTTTTTTTTTTTATTTACGTTTTTATTAATACAACCTTTTCTTTTTTTTATATTTAACCAGTTGTTTAATATGTTTATTACTTTTTATTACCTTACCTTTTTTATTAATAAATAATTATCTTTTGTTTTTTTTTTATTATTTTACTTTTTTTATTATTATAATGAATTCATTTTTTAATTTTGGTTTTTATTTTTAATAAGCTGCTTTATATATTTACTAGGTTTTATTACTTTTTAACCTTTGTTTTTATACTTTTTTTTTTATACTTTTTTTTTTATACTTTTTTTTTTATACTTTTTTTTTTATATTTTTAATTATTTTTATTACTTTATTAACTATATTTTTATTTTTTATTATATTTAGTTAATTATTTAGTTATATTTTATTATTATATAGTTAATAGTTAGTTATAACTTAATTTTTTTTTTTTTTTATATTTATATTTATTTATAAAATAAAAAAAAAATAAAAAAAAAAAGTTTAATAATTAAACTGTTAAAAAATAGTTATATATAAAAAAATCTTATAATGTAATAGCGTTAATAATTTTTTGCTTGTATTATTGTTAATCCTGTTTTATTTATAAAGCAAGCTTGTTTATACAAAGTATGTTAACTTTAAACTCTTTTTTTGTTAGCTAAGCAAACCTTTTAAGCTGCCCGGCTATTAACCTTAACTATAGCACCTGGTTATTTTATTAATATATTTGCTTTTTAAAACTTTTTTTTTTTTTTATACTAATTTTATAAGAGTTTGCAATTAAAGCAGCAGCTATATGCTTTAAACCAAATCTTTTGCTAAAATACTACATATGTTTTATAAAAAATATATTTGTATTAAGCTGGCTAATAGTTAAATTTTTTTATATTAGCTTTTATTTGCTTACGCACTTATTACTAATAGTAATATACTAAGCATTTTTTTTTGATTGCTTTTAGCTATGTTATTAGTTTAATTATTTTAGTATGCCGGCCTTTTATATGTTTGGTTAGCTAATTTATTACTTTTTTTTTTTTTTTACTTTTTTTTTTTTTATTTTTTTTTTTTTTACTTTTTTTTTTACTTTTTTTTTTGCTTCCTTTTTTATTTTTATTGCTTGCAAAACTATAACAAAATGCTGCTGCTTTTGCTAGCAACGTTTAACAATAATTATATTGTTTGCTACTTATTAAATTGTAATTTTTATTAGCTATGCTATTTATAAACGCTTTTATTATAGTGTAGCAACAGCTAATTGTTTTAATAAATCGTATTATTTATTTTTGGTTTATATAAACTATATTATTGCTAGTTTTTTTAGTTTGTGCTAGCTATTTATTATATACAATAATAAAAATTACTTTATTTTTATTTTACTGTTTGCTTTGCTTTGTTTGCTAAATAAAGTTAACTAGCTTATATAACAGCTTAACATATAATACTATTTAGATTTTAAGGATGTTTATTTTTATATTTAATAATGTTGTAGCTACTATTTATTAACTGCGTTTATTTCTGCCTTTTGCTTATAATAATATTATAGCAACGCGCAAGTTGTTTAATATGTTTACGTAATAATATATGCAGTTTAACTTTTGTACAAACTATTTGCATGCTTTTTTAAATCGGCAATATATTACTTTTTTTTTATTATTAGTTATTAGCTGCTTTATTTATATAATTAACGCTAGCATTTTTTTTTTAACTGCGCTTTTATTTAATTTAACTATTTAAACAGCATAATAAATATTTTTTTTTGCTATAAAAGCTTAAAAAATTGTAGCGTTTTCTGCAAGCATAAACTAGCAAAACTAAGCTTTTAAGCAAACAGAAAAAGTAGCTATAAGCAATATAACAAAATAGTTAAACTAGTAAAGCTTATATAGCATATTTAGCTTTATATAATACGCTATATTTATTATAATTATATAATATTTGTTAATAAAAATTTGGCTTAGCTTTTTATGCTTACGCAATATATTAAAATATATTATAAACTTTTTTTAAAAAGCTATATTTGCGTTAATTATAATTAGCTGGGCTTTGCAAGCTATTTTATTTTGTTTGTTATGCTTAGCAAAGCGTTATATAAAACAGTTAATGCTAAAGTTGCGTGCGCGCTGCGTTAAATTTTTTAAAAGCGCTACAAATAATATAATTATTACTGTTATATTATAATTTCTAGCTTTTGCTAGCAGTATAAACAGTATGCTTTTTTTGCTTTTAGTAAGCAGCACTATAATTAGTACTTAGCTTTTTTTTATTTTTAAAACATAAGCTATATTATTTTGCTATTTAAAAATCTTTTATGTAGCTTTAGCTTTTAAAAGCGTACAAAGTGCGCTATTAAAATTAAAATCTTGCTTGCTTGCATATTTAGCAGCACTTTTTATATGTAGTAACAGCATAACAAAATAAAAGAAAATAGCAGCGTAAAATATATTGCTAAAAAAAAATGCAATAGCTATTTGTTTTAGCTTTTAACTTTAAACTATATAAACAGCAAGCTTTTTTTTTTCGGCTAAACTATTTTGCTATTGCTTTTAATTTAGTAAGCAGCTAGCAATATTATTATACTAGCTTTTTTTATTTTTTTTTTTTTATTTTTTTTTTTAAACTTATATTTTTTAAGCTTTTGCTTTTAATTGTTTAAATTAAGCTAGGCTTTTTTTTTTTTTTTTATTACTACTACTATTATTACTATTATTACTATTACTATTGCTACTGTTTATATATATAGTAGCTAATATAGGGTTCGGCTTAGCTATATTAATATAAAGAAATTTATGTTATAGCCGGCTAATTTGCTAATAAAAGAAAATCAGCTTAAGCTGCAGCTAACTAGAATATTGGATATAAACAGCATAATATTACTGCGCAATAGCTATGCTATATATAGTTTAAAGATTTTATACATAATTTTAACGGCCGCTATTTTGCTTTTTGCTTATAAATAAATTATTTGGCTTATTTAAATTTAATTTGCTATAGCTAGCTATTTTTGCTTTAACTTGTTGCATAATAAGCTTATATATTTTGCAGCTTAATTTAATAGCAAAATAGCAATAATTAACTATGGTTAAAAATATATTAAAATGCTATATAATAAGAAATAATAGCGCGCTGTTAAGCGTTAGCGTTTTTTAACAGCTTTTATGCTCGTTTTTTTATAGCTACTTTTTGTTAGCTGGCTAAATAACAAAAAAAGCTAATCTGTTTGTTTGTATATAAAAAAACAGTTTAAACAAAAGTATTTATACAATATAAGCTATTATAATAGCTTTAAGCTACGTTAACAAAAACTGCGCTATTTTTTGCTTAATGCTTTAAATTGCTTTTGTTTTATTATAGTTTGTTATTAATATAACTATGCTATTATATATAAAAATGTTATATAGTAGCTACTATATATTATAATGCTGCATTATTATTATTTTAAAGCTTTAGCTTAGCTATTTATTTTAAATGTATGTTATAGCAAGCAAATACTTTTAAAACGCTTTTAATTAGCTTATATACGCTTTTATTTGCGCTAGCATTTAGCGGCTAAACTGTTTAGTAAAAAAAGTGCCAGCTTTAGCAATAAATACAACTAGCTTTTTAACGCTAAGCTGCAGCTAACTGTTTTATAAGTAAGTAATAAACAACTGCTTAAGCTTTTTTATTAAAAAATTATTAAAGATTTTAACAAATACAATTTTGTAAGCTATAATAAGCTACTGGCTAAAAAATAGCTAATTAAGCAGCGTTTTAGCTTTATTTATGCTAGCGTAAACAGCGCTGCATAATATTTGCAATTTAATTTGCTTGTTTATATAATAAAGCAACTATTAGTTGTTTGTTTATTATATTTTTAGCATGCTTTTAGCTTTTTGTTAAAACTTTTTATTATATAACATTTATTAAATTATAATATTAAAAAACGTATATAATTTATTAGCTAGCTAATTATAAAAGAACTTAATAAACTTAGTTAGCGTTTTAAAGTTTATAGCTTTTAAGTTTTTTAATTGCTTTTTAAACGCATATTTAAGCATAAATAAACGCTTATATTATATTAAGGCAGCTAATACTTAGGTATAAGCAGCAACTTATTGCTATTTGCTTAATTAGCTATTAATTTTTAATATAGTAATAAAATATAATAGCAAATTAATATATATGTTTTATGCTACTTTTTAGCGTAGCAATATAGTGCTAAAACAAAATATATATTTATTTAGCTAGCTTTTAGCTTTTTTATAGCTGCTGCTGCTACTATTGTTATTATTATTATTATTATTAGCAGCTGCTTTTTCTTTTTTTTTTTTTTTTATTAAGTTAAGCTATATACAGATAGCTTTAAATAATATTTATTAATTGTTTATAAAGCGCATATTATATTAGTTTACAACTCTTTTTTAATTAAGCTAAAATATTTGTACGCAATAATATAAATAGCAAGTTTAATACTTTTTGTATTATATTATTATTGTTTTTTAGTTTTTTATTAAAAAAAAATAAATAGCAGCTTAAATAAGTTTAATATTAACAAGCTATTACAAAAATTTATATAGTATAGCTTTTAATTGTTTTTAATAACAGGTTAGCATATGCTATAAAAACGTTGCTAAAAGCTGCAGCTTGCGCTACTAAGCTTATGCTTTTACGTTTTAAATTTTAGTTAATATAGCATTTAAAAGCAAAAGCTAACTATTATTATATAGCTGTTTTATATTTTTGTTATAAAAGTATTATATTTAGCTTAGCTTTTTTATTTATGCAGACTTGCAGTTAATATTAGCAGCTTTTTTAGCTAGCTTTTGCCTTTTTTTTGCTTGCTAATAAATGTGCTAATTATAAGACTGCAATATTACATTTAAATTGCAAAAGCTGCTTTAACAATTAGGTTTGCCTTTTTTTTCTTTTTTTTTCTTGCTTTTCTTTTTTTTCTTTTTATTTTTTCTTTTTTTTTTCTTTTTTTTTTTGTTTTTTTTTTTAGCTTGCAACTGTTTAGCCAACAGCTTTTTAATACAGCTAAGCATATACTAACTTTTTTCGACTTTAAACTAAATAAAGGCTATTTGCTGCATAAAAAACTGTTAGCAAAGCATTTTAAACTATTATAGCAGCTTTTTTATTAAAAGCTTAAAAGTGTATACGTTATAGCAACTGCTTTTTTTTTTTAAGTTAACTTATTTATATTGGTTAGCGCAATAGGTTTGCATATATAGTTTTAACTAGCAAACGTATAAGTAATAACAACACGTATAAGCGTTAATAAAAAAAAAATAAAAATAAAAGATTTAGTTATACGTAAAGTTAAAGTATTAAAAAGCGTTTAATTTGCTATAATAAAAAATAATACTAAAGATTTGTAAAACCTAGGCTTAAATAGCTTTTCAGTTTATAAGAGACTTGCTAATATAGCTGGCGCCGCTTAAATAAATAATTACTTTTTAATTAATATAACTAAAGCAACACTTTGTACAAACAGCCAAACAATACTTTTTTAAATAAATAAGTGGCTTAATAATTAACTTTATTATATTACGTTTTAATTAGCTTGGCATTATATATAAAAAATATAAAGTAATAAAAAAGAGTAGATTTAAAATATGTATGCGTAAAAAAGCTATAAAAAAAAAAAAAAAAAAAAAAAAAAAAAAAAAAAAAATCTTTAAAAAATTATATTAATTACGCTAACGCTGGCTTAACTATATAATAACAATAAAAATATAATTATATAATTTTAATATTGCTATAAAGTATACAATAGTTTGCTATATAGCTGCATTTAATTATATAAATGTTTTACTTCTTTTTTTCTAACTTATTTTTATCTTTCTTCTATTTTTTTATAAGCAGTATATAAGCCTAATCTTTTTTTTTCTTTTTTTTTTTTTTTTAATAAAATTTATTTTTTTCAATAAAAAAAACAAAGTGGTAAATATAATTTATAAAGAAATAACAACTAATAAAAAATGCGTTTAAATAAGTAGCTTAAAATTTAGCTTAAAAAAATAAAAAAAGTGTAATATATTGCAAAACTAGGTTAGCTAGCTAGTTTTTTTTTTTAACTAAGCTTTTGTTATAATAATAATTATTAAACATAGGAAAATGCTTAAGTTAAAAAAAAAATCGGACGTTTTATAATAAATACGTTGTTATAGCGTTGTACAAACTAAGTTAAAGCTTAAAACAACACTTTATTTTAATAAAAGCTTAGCTATACAATTATATGCTATAAACTACAAAATAAATATAATAATATAAATATTATATATTAAATTCTGTTTTATAATTATTTATATTTAAATTTTTTATTTATTACTTTTTTTTTATTAACTAGTTATATTTAGTTATATTATTATTAAATTAAGCTGCTGTGCTGTTTTATAGCGCAGCTATTTTATTTGTTTATATTTGCAAGCAAAAACTGTACTTTAAAAAGCTTTTTATTAGTAGGCTAAAAGCTTTTTAAAAAGCTGGATAAAACGCCTACGCATTAAGCTTTATATTACCTGTAGTAAGCTTTATTTTATATATTAGGTCTTATTGCTTAGTTAGCTAGAAAACAAGAAAGTGGTAAGGTTTTTTAAAAGCAAGCAAACCTTTTAGGTTAATATAATAAAATATAGTAAAAATATAAAGCAGCTTATTAAAAACTTAATTTTATTAAAAAAGGAAAAGGGGGGTAAAACATAAAAACGTTGGGCAGCCCGGCTAAAAAAAAAAAAATAGTAATATAAATAAAAACATAAACAAAATAAAAAAAAAGTAGAAAAAAGTTTTATTAACTAGTAACTTAAAGTTGATTTAATTTTTAAAATAAATATGTACAAACTATTTAAAAAACAAAAAATAAAATTAATTTAAACAAAGAAAGTAAGGTTAATTAATACTTATTATAAAGCTTTTTGTTATTTATTAAAAGCTTTTAATTATTAGTTATTATTTTGCGATTTTATAAAGTTATATACAAAAAATTAAAAAAAGCCTTTAAATTTAATAAAAATTTTAAACATAGAATAATATTTATTTTTACGTTTATTTTTAAACTGATATTATAATTATATTTTGCTTATACAACTAATTATTTGGAAAATTAAAGTAATTTTAAGCTAAAAGCTAAAAGATTTTATTATAAATAGTGCTAAATATGCTAAAGTTTATTAAAAAGGCGTAGTTTGTATATATTGCTGCTAGGAATTTTTTTGCTTTATAACAGCTTTTATTTTTTAAAAAAGGTTTAAATATAACGCATAGACTTTTATAGACTTGCTATATTAATAAGGAACGTACAGATTTATAAATTAACAATTGTATTATATTTATTTTTAAAAGATCGCAAGCTTTGCTGTCGCTTTTTTTTTTTTTTTTTTTTAGCTTAAAATTTTTATTTATAGCATTAATATAATGTTATAAGGCAGTTTACACAATTATAACACTAAAGTAGGCTTAAAAACTTTGTTAAGTAATATGTTAATAAAACGTTTAAAGCCGCTAATAATACACTTAAAATAAAAAAGCAACCTATTTAATAGAAAATAGCTTTATAAAGCAGCTTTTTTAATTGCTATGTTAAACTAATATTTTAGTTAATAGTAAATAAAAAAATGAACTAAAGGCTTTTTTTTTTGCAGGAAGTAAAAAAGAAATAACAACTTTAAAACTAATTTTATAACTTTGCAAAACTTTTTTGCTACTTTTTTAATTAATTTTGCTGCTACTTTTTAATTGTTTTAGCAAACCTTTTTGCTACTTTTTGCAAAACTTTTTTGCTACTTTTAATTGTTTTAGCAAACTTTTCTGCTACTTTTTGCAAAACCTTTCCGCTACTTTTAGTTGTTTTAGCAAACCTTTTTACTACTTTTTACAAAACTTTTTTGCTACTTTTAATTGTTTTAGCAAACTTTTTTGCTACTTTTTGCAAAACCTTTCTGCTACTTTTAATTGTTTTAGCAAACTTTTCTGCTATTTTTTACAAAACTTTTTTGCTATTTTTAGTTGTTTTAATAAACTTTTCTGCTATTTCTTTAGTTAACTTTGTTGCTACTTTCTGGCTTATTGTGCACGGCCCACGCTGTGGCCTGCGCCACCCCAGGAAAACCTTTCCGCTAGTAGGCGTTTTTAAGAAATAATTTTTAGGCCGCTTTATATTTTTATTATATTTTACTACGTTAAACACTTTTGTTTTTAACAACGTATGTTAAGCTTTAAAAAAAAAAAAGAAAAGTTTATTATAACGTAGTAAATATAATAAGGTTAAAAGGTTAAATCGTTAAAAATGAAAATAAGTTATAAATAATATAAACTTAATAAAAATATAAAACGGCGTAAAGTGTATACAACTTTAGTAAAACTAAACTAATAATAAATAATATAAAAAAAAATAATTTGTAGTTTTTATGTTTTAAAAATGGAATATTTATACTTTAAAATATTTTATTTTTTATATTTATTTAAATAAAATTATTTGCTAAAAATAAAAGATTTTAATTTTAATAACTACTTTATAAATTAATACGCTTTTAAATATTTTTATTTTTATGCTTTAAAAATAAAATATTTATATTATAAAATATTTTATTTTTTATACATTAAAATATTTTATTTTTTATAGCTGCTTAAATAAATAATAAGGGCTAACTTTATGCTATTATATTTAGCTTAAACTAAAGATTATAACCTTAGCTTTTTAATACTTTATATACTAACTTTATAATAACTTGATTATGAATCTTATAGTAATTAAAAACTAAAACTATTTTTAAAGCTGTTTATTGCAGCAAAAATCTTTATTAACGTTATTAATTAAGCCGTTTGTATTTACATTTTTAATAAAATTATTTAATATACTCTTTTTTTTATTAGCTATTTTTAAGTTTTTGCTATTTTTATTAACACTTTTAGCTATAGCTGTGTTTTTGTTATTTTTATTAACATTTTTAGCTGTAGCATTGTTTTTTTTTGCTAAATTAATAGCTAAGTTGTTATTATTAGCTAAATTGTTATTATTAGCTAAAGCGTTATTATTAGCTAAATTGTTATTAATAGTTTTTAATTGTTTAATAAAATTGTAATTAGTAAGTGCTATATAATTTGTTAACTAGGCATAATGTTTATTTTGCAGCTAATTTTTGTATTAAGCTTGCTAGGCAGCTAGCTTTTAATTTATATTAATTTGCTTGTTTAGCTAACTTAGTAATTTTTAGCGCTTATTACTTTTAAGCGGGGCTGTTGCAATAAATGTAAATTAGTTATAATTGTTTAAAAGATTTTTAACTATGTTGTTTGTAGCAAATATAAACTATGCAAACGTAAACAAGTTAATATTAAACATTTAGTTAAAAATCTTTTTAGCTGTAGCTTTATATTTAACGTTATTTATATTAAAAAACATATTTAATGTTTTAACTTAATTTAAAAGGATAAAGTATTAATGCTATTTAAGAAAAGCATGCTAAGCCGATTATATATATAAGTTAATGTTTATGTTAAATGTGACCTTTAGCTGCTAAACAAACTGCAATTGTTTATATGCTATTATTTTTATGATTTTATTATTTTTAAAATATAATTTTAAAGCTTAACTAATATTGTTATTATTAAAAATGCTTTTTATTATAATAATATGCTAATTTATGCGGTATTTTTAATTATAGCTACTTATAAAAAAAATAGTAGTGCATAATTAAACTAAATTTAGCAAAAATTTAATAATATAGCTTTAAATAAATAGCACCTAATTATAAAACATTAAAGAACTAATTATGTTAATATTAATTACTATAATATAAGCTAACGCGTTATTTGTACAAAATGCAGCTATTGCTTTAGCCTGCTTTATAGCCTAGTGGTCGGTTAAAATATTATAAACTTTAAATCTAACTAAATTAAGAATATAAGCTATACGTTTAAAAATATATAATTAATAATTGAATAAAAATTATAATAAAAAGTAAAAAATAAGATATTTATAAATATAAAATATTTTATTTTTTAAGGTAGTAAAAGTAGTTATACAAGTACTATATGCGCTTTAAAAAATAAAATATTTATAAATATAAAATATTTTATTTTATAAAGCAGCAGAAGTAGTTATACAAGTACTGTATGCGCCTTAAAAAATAAAATATTTATAAATTTAAAATATTTTATTTTTAATGCATTAAAAAATAAAAAAACATGTTATTTATTATTAAACTAAAGCTAACTATGTTATAATAACAGTTTAAACTAATTTATTTTTATTTTTTTGCAAACTTAGCATAAACTGGAATAAAAAGGTTAAGGCGGAAGATTTAGCAATTAAAAAGTATAAAAAGCTAAATTAGTAAACTAGCAATGTTAACCGCTAGTTTTAACAAAGTGTATTAAATATAAAGAACGTTTTATAATTAATAACGTTAGCAAAAAGCTTATAATATATTAACGCTATATTAAAAATGTTGGCATGGTTTATAATGCCGGCAGTATTATTAATAAGTATAAAAAACTTAATAAAATCTATGTTAATTAAAACTGCTTTAAAAATATTAGCAGTTTTTAAATTATATTTAAACTTATTATTAATTTTAATAGCATTTTTTTTTATTTTTATAAAATAATTTTTAGTAAACATTTTAAACTACATTTTAAATTGTTTTTGTTTTTATAGTAAAAATAAAAGCGTTAGCTAGGCTATTGTTAATTTGCTTGTTTTTTTATTTGTAATATTAGCAATAGTGCTAACAAAGTTTAAAGCTTTAGTTGCTTGCTTATATAAATTATAATGCATGTTTGCTAATATTGCAATATGTTTAGCTTTTACAACGTTAATAAACAAGTTTTGCTTATTATTTGTAAAAGCTAATAAAAAAAAATTAAGGATTTTTTATAGTACAGCTTACTTTAAACTAAATGCTTTAAATATTAATATAACTGTATTATAAAACCTAATTTAAACTATAGTTTGCTGCTAATTTGCCAAGTTATAAGCTTGTTAATAGAAAAAGCGGTTGAAGCTTAAAGTTAAGGCAACCTTTAAAAATGTTTTAGCTAATAAAAGGGTTGGATTTTAAATAGTTTGGCCTTGTTTGTTTTTGCAACTATTGCTATAATTAACTTTAAAGTTTAACGTAATATTATATAGCTTTATAAATGCTAATAAAACTTTTATAAGCTTGTACTTATTAGTTTTAAGTTTTTATATGTAAAAAAACTGCTAAAATATTTAAAATGCTTTATTTTAATTTTTTATTAAATAATTAAAATATAAAACTAAGCTTAAAAATAATATGTTTATATTAATTTTAGTAAACTGCTTAAAATTAGTTTTTATAAAATGTAATAAAATAGCAATTAATAACATTAAAAGCGCGTTGTTAGTGTTTTTTGTAATAATAAATATAACTTTAAGTTTTTGTTATATTTAAATAACAATATAACAGTTTTTATTTTTTTTTAACGCTATAATATTAATAAATATAATTTTAATTTGTAGCGTATAAATAAAACTTTGCTTGCTGCTAGTTAACTTTTAGTTAGCGTTAATCTTAAAATATAAGTATAAAGGGCTAAAAAAATTAAATGTTATACGTATATTAATTAAAATCTTGTTGTTATAAACATAAAAAATAGAATATGTGTAGTATATAAATATTTTATTTTTTATATTTAATAATGCTGCAGTAAAAACTTATAGTTGGTATAAAAGTAATATTTTAAATTAAATAGTTTTAAAAAATAGCAATATGCTGCTATAACGCTTAAATTGTTTTTTGTATTAATAATAATGTTAATGTTATATATGCTATTAAGAATGAATTTTAAAAGGTTATTAAAGTTGGCAATTTAGTTAATATTAGCTTTTTTAACTAGTGCTTTATCTGGTAAGTAAAACTAGTTAAGTATGTTAAATTTATTTTTTTATATAATACGGCATAGGTTTTTGCTATTATAGTTATTATTTTTGTTAAAATATTAAAGTTAAAATCTAAAGGCGTTAGCAGTGTTAGTTTGCTAAATACTGCGCTTATTTTAGCGCTGGGCAGCTAGGCAAGATGTTGCCATTTTAGCAAAAGAAAAAGGGTTAAAAAATAGAATATTTGTAGCAGTTTTGTTGCTAACAAATAGTTAATATAACAGTATTATATATAAAAAAAAAAAAAAAGTTGTAATATTAAAAAAAAAAGCAAAATAAATAGCAGTATAAAAAATAATATATATAAAGATATTTTATTTTTAAATATAAGCTTGTTTGTTTTTATAGCATTATATAGCATTGTTATTACTAAGTATTTAAAATATTTTATTTTTAAAACTTATTACTTATTATAAAGTTTTAGCTTTTTTTGTTTGTTTAACACTATTTATACTTTTGGCTTTTTTTTTAATTAAAGTTTAACAATTTTTGTTGCGCTTTTTAAGTTTATATAAACGCTTTTTAGTTTTCTGCTTATTTTTCTGCCGTTTTTTTTCTACTTTCTGCTCTTTTTTTTTAGCTTTTTTTTTTGTTGCTGCAGCTTTTTCTACTTTCTTTTTCTAAGCCTTAATCGTTTTAAAATCTTTATTTTTAGCTATTTAAAAACTTTTAAGTATATTATTTATAACTAAACTAATAAACTTGCTTATAATTAAATTGTTTAAGTTAGCAAGCTTTACAATTTTTTCGATTTTAATAAAAAGCGTATAACTTTTATTAGTTTTATTTTTAGCTATTTTTATAACATAAAAAATATAGTTAATAAAGCTGTAGCTTTTAAATAAGTAGCAATTTTTAAAGTGTTTTATTGCTAGTTGCGCAATAATAGAAATGTTATTATATATTTGGCGCAAAAAGCTTTTGGATATAAATTAGCTTAGATTTATAGCTTTTAATAAGTAACAAATACAGAGTTAGTTATAAAAGCACTAAATTATTTTATAGCATATAATAATGCCTAACTCGCTTTTGATTTTTTTATTAATAACACTTTTAGCAGCAAGCTGCTACAAATATTTTTTTTATATAATGCCTTTATATTTTTTGTATATAGTATTAATAATAACTATAATAATCTAGTATATAAATTGCAACTAACTAATTTTAATAAAGCAACCAAAAAGTTGGTTTAAAACGTTAACACTTTATAATAACAAAACTATAAAGCTAATACAGTAGCAGTTATAAAAATTAATACCCGCTTTAGCAATGCATATATTGCAAATCAAAACCTTAATATTTAAGCTAGAATTATTAAAGTTAGCTATAACAGCTGCTTTTTTATTATTAGTTTAGTAAAAAACAATAATTTAAATATTAATTTTTAATAATCAAAAAAAAATATAAATTTTTTTAATTAAAAGCATTAGCAATTTTTTAAAAAATAAAATATAGCAAAACTTTAAATAAAATATTTTATTTTATAAAAAAAATAGTATTTAATAATATGCTTTTACAAAATAAAATATTTATAATAAATAAATATTTTATTTTTTAAAAAAGAAAAAAGAAAAAGAAGTATATTATAAATTTAAGTTGTTAAAGCAAAAAAAACTTACTGTTAAAACTAAAAGAATTTTATTATAATAACAATACGATTAGGTAATTTAAAATAGTTTAGGTTAAGTTCTGCTTTAAAATAGTTAAGCATATTAAAAAGTAGTTATATTATAAGCTAGCTTTGTTTTAAAAAGAATTTAATTTAGCCAATTTAATTTAAAAGCATTATAGCTTAAAAATTGTTTTTTGTTTTTTTATATATATAGCTTGCGCTGCTATTTTAAATATTTTAAATTAAATTTTTAACTTTTTAAACACTTATTGCCACAATTTGCTTTTATAATTTTTTGTTTGCATTATTATTTTTTTTATCGCCTTTATTTTTATTAGCATTATTATTTTTATTTTTGTTATTGCTATCGTTATTATTTTTTTTGCGCTTGTTTTCTTTATTTTTATGCAAGCATAATATTTTAATATTATTAAAGTTTAATGCTATAATATTAAGCTTTTTTTATATTTTTAGGTTAAGCGTAATAATATTATTTTGACTTTTTTAATTGTGGCCTTATTTGCAATAAAACATATTGTTTACATTTAGCTGCTTTTAATTAGCTTTGTTTTTATTAAAAAATGCTATATAAAAGCAGCCTTTATATACTAAATATTAAAAATTATAAATTGTTTAAATATTATTATACAAAATAACATATATAGTAATAAACTTGGCTTTTAATAGATTATTTTTTAGCAACATGCTTTTGCTATTTAGTATATTAATTTTAATGCTTATGTTATAGCGCAGAAATACTTGCTTATAAATTTGGCCAATTATAATTTTGTATATATTAAAGCTTTAACTGTGCTGTTTAGCAATATAGCCAAAAAGTTGCAGCAACAAAGTCCACTATTTATAACTTTTATTATTGTATGCATTAGCTAATTTAGTTTTTTAATCAGTTATTTAGCTGTTGTTTAAATGTTTAATAAAAGCAAAAATATTGCGAGCTAAAAATTGGTTAATACTGTTTATGTTTATATAGCCCTAAAACCTTATTAGCGTATTTAAATTAAAACTTTTTATATATATTGCAAGCGCGTTATAGTATTATAATAAAAAAAAAAGATTAAAAAGCTTCGAAAAACTAAAACAAAAGTAGCCTAATATATTTTTAAAATGGTTTATAAGCAATATAACTAAAAATAGCAAAAAGCATTTTTAATAAATTGATTTAATAAGCTAATATGTAGTACTTTTAAAATTTTTATATATATAAGCTTTATTAGCAACAAAAATATTAAATTTTTAAGCTAAAAATGTTAACACAATTTTTATTTTTTAATTAGCTAAAACAAAGTTAATATTTTTATTATTATAATCGAAAAAGCTTAATTGTTTTTTTTTTAAATAGATAAAATTTCTGATTTTTTTGCTAGTTTTTTTAGTATGCTGGGTATAAAAAGTTGAATAAAATAATATAATAACTATTTTACTAGTTTATAATATAGTTAGCAAAGTAGAAAAAAGTAAAAAAGTATTAAAAAACAAAATATTTTTAGTTATAATTTAAATATTTTATTTTTAATTAAATGAACATATTTTAAAGTTAAACAGATTAAGTTTTGTTATAAGTTGTTATAAACCGGCTTTATTAAGGATATACAACTTTTTAGTTTTATTTATTTTAGTTTTACTTTTGCTATATGTTAAATAAATATTAAAAGCACTAAGAAAAAATTTGCATAGTGCATTATAGGTTTAGCTTGTAACTAATAAAATAGTTAAAACTAATAATAAATAATATTGCTAGCTTTTTTTTAATGTGTTAATTTTAGCTTTGTAGTAGTAGTTAGCTAGTACTTTTTTATATGTAATAGTTTTGCTTATGCCGCACTTGTTAGCAAAAAAGGTAAATTATAAAAAGGTAAGCAGTTTACTAAATATAAGTGCAATATTTGTTACAAATAAAAATAGTTAGCTGTTGTTAATTTAGTGGCTATAAAAAGCTAAAAAATAAGATAATAAAAAACAGGTTAAATATTTTATTTTTTAAACTTCTCTTTCTCTTTTGTAATAAAATTGTAGGCTTGTTATATATAATAGTAGTATATATTTTTAAAAATATTTTATTTTTTAAAGTTATTTATACTTATTAACTAATTAATGCGGCCTATATATTATTTTTGCATACTTTAATATTTTTACATTTTGTTAGTTAATATTAAGTAATAAAGCAGCTTGTTTAATAGTAATGCTAAGTTTTTTAAAATTACTAAATATAGCATTTATAATAGCAATATATTGCTTTTTGCAGCATTATGCTTTATTTTTAGCACAAGCTTTTATAATTTAGGTATTTTTAAATTGGTTATTGCGATTTAGGCTAAAAAAGTTAGCAGGCAAAATATTGCTTGTTTAATCAAAAAAAAAATTATTTACTTTTATAGCATTATTGGCCTAAACAATAATATCGACTTTATTTTTTATATAAGCTTTATAAAAAAGCTTTAAAAAGCCAACTTTTATAGTGCTAATTTTGGTAGCTATTTATTTATAAATATAAATAAAATCTTTTTTGCTAAAATGTAGTAAGCTTTAAATGCTTTATTATAAACTAATAGCTATAAACAGCTTACGTAGCATATATATTTTAAATTATAATTTAAAACGCTTATTATAATTTGTAGTTTGATTAAGCATTTAAATAGCATTTATTAAGTTTTGGTAAATGTTTTTTATAATAGCTTTGTAAGCAAAAAGCTTGAATTTAAAAAAGCTAATTTGCAGCTTTAATATAGCTTTATTTTAAACAAAAGCAGCAAGCATAATATAAACGTTAAAATAAATAGTGTTTGTTACAATATTAAAAATAACAGTAAGCATATATAAGCAAATAATTATACGCTTTTGTTTGCAATAAACGTTATTTTTAAAACTATAATAACGTTTTTAATAAAATAATATAAACATAATAATATAATACTAATAGTTGCTAGCAAATTTTTTAAATATATATTTAATAATACTGTTTAGCAAACAAAAATGTTTAAAGAATTTAATAAGCAGCTAATAAGCTGCTATAACAGTAGCAAGCTTAATGCTTTATTATAATGTTAAGTTGTTTTATTATGCAGTAAATAATAAAAAGTTTAGTATTTAGCTATTTATAAAGCGCTAAAAAGCATTATATAAAAAGTTTTGTTGCTAGTTGTTATTAAAAAAGCTTTAGGCCAGGCTAGTAACTAAAGAGCCAGCGTTTTGTTTGTTAAAATGTTTTTTTATGTTAGCAACAAATAAAAGCATAGTTTTAAAATCAGAGGTTTTTTTAAATTTGCTATATAATTAATAGTTATAATAAAGTTGTAAAACTATTAATGCTAAAAAAAAAAGTATAAATAATTAAACTTGTAAACTAATAAAAAATAGAATATTTTAAAATAGTTAAAATATTTTATTTTTACTTTATATATATAACAGTAATAAAAAAAGTGCTTATTATATGTATTAATAAAAAAGTAAAAACTATTTTAATTTAAAAATTAATAAACTAAAGTTATAACTTTAAAAAGCGTTTTGTTTTTTAAAGCTACAATTTAAATATTAAAACAATAAACAAGGTTTAAGTTTTTTAGGCTGCTAATTACTTTTAATAATATTGCTTTTTTAGTTAAAAGTAAAAAAGCTTTAAGCACTTTATTTTTTTTGCGTACAAAATACTAAGTTAGCTATAAGTTTTTAAAAAAGTTGTTTAAAACAATTTTTATATTTTTTTTATTTAATAATTTTTTTTTATTAACAGAATTTTTAGCTATATTAACTAAAGCAAAAAAACAATATTGCTTAATTAAGCTTTTAATCAAAGTATGTAGTTATAAGTGTTAAAAATAAAATATTTAAAAACGAAGCAAAGGAAAAAAAGGGGGCGCTGCAGTAAAAAAAAAAAAGTGTTAAAAAAAAAAAAAAGTATAATAGGTATAAGCTGCAAAAAAAAGCTATAATTTAAATATTTTATTTCTAAAGTAATTTAAAAGGCAGAAAGTTATTATAAACAACGTAATAATTTTAAATATTCTGTTTTTAAAAAATATATTAAAAAGAAAAAAAGGTTGTAAAACAATTTATTAATAGCAAGTATTTTGTTTTTAAAAAGCATTTAATAAAAAAAAGTTGGTTATTTAATATTGCTAAGTATTTTTTTTTAAATAGGAGTATAGGTATTTTTATTGTTTATATTGTATTAATTATATATTTAGCTTATTTAATATTTAATTATTTTTATTTTTATTGCTAGGTTTTAATGCTATAGTTATGCTATTTTAAAATAATATACTTTTTAAATCATTATTTTTTTTATTGTTATTTAGCTTTATATAGTTATTTTATTTTGTAAGCGCTATTTTAAGCTTTTTTTAAATAATTAAGTATTTTAAAATTATTTGACTTAGCTTTTTTAAACAAAAATTTAATACTTTGCTTTTTAGTGTTAAAATATTGGCTGTATTATTATATAAGTTAAGCTGCGCTAATAAATTAATAGCTAATAGCAGAAAATTTGTGCTATTAGAATACATGTTAAAGCGCAGTTTTTTATATTTTTAAAACAAAGTAAGCTATAGTACTAGCTTAGCTAAAAGCTGTTTAAAAAACGTGCAAATACCGCTTTTAGCATTTATTTTAATAAAATACTAAATAAAGGCATAAAACTTAGAATATATAGCGTTAAAAACTTTAGCACTATTATTTATATAGATAAAAAAGTAAATAAAAGTAAATAATTTGAAAGCAGATTTTTAAAGCTAACTGTTAAATAGTAAAAAATATGTAAATACTGTTAATATAAGCGCTGTGCTTAGCAAATAAATAATAGAATTGCGTAAAAGCTTTAGCTTTAAGATTTAATAACTTGATATTTTAAAACAATAGTAAGCAATATTAAAAAAGTTAAATTAAAAGTTGTTAGCGCTACGCTTTATTGTTTAAATATAAATAAACTTAGTATGTTTAAAGTTCGGTATAATAAATATATATAATTTAGCGTATGTTTTACAATATTTTAATTAGTTATTTTAGCTAACGCAAATAATATTTTTTTAATTGGTAAACATTTAGTGCTAAGCCGTTTTAATTTTAATATATTGCTAAATAAAGCTTTTAGCTTTTTAATATATAGTGCTGCTAATGCTGCTTAATATTAAGTATATATAAACTAACTAGGGCTAGCATTTAGCATTGTTATAATTATTATTAACGTTATTTTTTTTTTTTGCTTTTTTTAGTTTTTTTTGTTATGCTATAATAAATACTAATACTTTGTTATTAAATAGTAGTATATAGTTACTTATTAACGCAGCAACTTTTTTTTTTTTTAATGTTGCAAAAGTTTTAAGTTATATTTTTATAACGTTAAAAAAAATTATAACTTAAAAATGCTTTATAATAAAGTCTAGCAAGCTTTTATATAATATAGTATTATAAGCTGCGTATAAAAATTCTAGCTAATTAATAAATAAAACGTAAGTATAAAAGAACTTTAAGTTATATGCATAAACAACTATTTAGAGCGCTAATTTAAAAATTTTGTTTTATAATAGCCGCGCTTTGCAGCTTTAGTTAAATATTTTAGCATATTGCTATATATATGCTAAGTTTTTAAACAGTATAGTTTTAAAAAGCAATGCAGCTTTTAATAAATTTTTAGTTATATTTTGCTTTAGCTTATTATTATTAAGTTTAGCTTTAAAAAAAAAATTTTAAACAAGTTTTAAAATATTGTTAATAAGCTTAAAAAAATATTAATTAAACAAATTGTTTAGCAGCTACATTATATTATACGTTTTTACAACTTTTTTAATGCTAAATCCTTAGTATTACTATGTTTTTTTATTAAGCTAGCAGCGTTTTTATTTAATTTTTTATAGCTAAATTGCTTAAAAAAATATATTATTATTATAAATTAACTATAAAAAAATAAGCAGCACCTAATTAATATATAAGTTTTTAGTTTGCTAATTAGCGTTAAACTAATTATATAATATAGCTAGGTTTAATAATGCAAATATAATTAGTTTTTTAATAAGTTTAATAAAATAAATAGCTAAAATTATTATAAAATTATTTAAATCTTAAGTTAAAAAAAAAAAAAAAAAGTTATGTGTAATATTATTTATAAGCAAAAAAAAGTAATATTTTTAGCTAAAAAGCAGTATGTTAAAGTTAATAGTTATAATAATATGTAACTAAAGCATTTAATATTTATAGCAAGTGCTATATATAAGCAGCGTTAAAGTATTTAAGCTAATAAAAAACATATTATAAAGCAACTTTTTATAAAACTAAAAAGCATAAAAAATATTTAAAATTTAAGGCAGCTGCTTTTTTTATAATAGCGCGTTCGTTTTACTATAATAATAAGCTTTTGTAAGGTTAGGCTTAAAAGCTAATAAAACAAACTGTAGCGCGTTAAAAAGTAATAAGCCTTTATTTAATGTTTAAAAGTGCTGTTTATATATATTATAAGCTTTAAGCTAATATAAAGCTAGCTTTTTATGCTATAAGCTAGCATAATTATTAAACAGTTTTAATAAACCGATGTTTTTAAAAAAGTACTGCATATAATAATAGGATTTAAACTTGCAGAATTTGTTATTAGCTTTTTAAAATATTTTAGCTAAGCATTTTAACTTATATAGCAATAAAAAAAACAGCGTATTATTATTTTTTTTGTTTTTAGGCCTAATAATGCAAAAAAGGTTATAAAAAACAAAATTAATTTAAATAGCATTAAAATATAGCTGTTTTAAGTTCAAATTAAATAAATAGTTGTTAAAAAATTTGCAAAAAGCTTTTTTTAACAAATTGTTTATTATTATATTTTTTATGTTATGCTTTTATAAAAAAATAATAAAATATATAAAGTAGCTAAATTTATACTTATTATATAGCTTTTTAAAATGTTTTTAAAACAAGGCAACATATTTATAAAAAATATTATAGCGCAAATGTTTATAACAATAAAACGCTTAAGTTTTAATTAGCTATAGCATAGCTTTTGCTTTTGTTTAAGCAAAACTAATAAAATATTAATTAACTATAATAAATAAGCAAAAATAATAAAAAGCTAGCAAAATATAATTATTTATAAACTGTTTTTGTATTTAAAATGTTAACTATGTTTAACAATGCTTTTAAATAAAAAATAAATTAAAAAAAAATAAATAAACTATATTCTTTTTGCTAAAGCTAAAACTATTAAGCAAAATATTATAAATAATATAAAAAAATTTTTTTTTAAATAAGCAGTGTATGTTTTATAATACTATAGTGTTATATAAAAGCAAATAAAAAAAAAGAAATAAATAATATAAAACGCTTTTTAAAAAGCGGAGTTGTAAAAAATAGCTATTAATGTTATATGTTTGTATAATAAACAACTGTTGTTAAAAATATTAAAAAAAGTTTTTAATAAACTAAAAAAAAAGTTTTAGCTTGTTATTATTTAAAAAAGTATGCTAGAAAAGCACGGCTAAAGTTTTTAGCTTTAGCTAAAAAACAAAAATGTTTTTTAAATTATTATTTTATAAGCTTTATAACTGTTGTTTTGTTTTTTTATTAATAATAAAGTTTACTATTTTTAATAATATAGCATTAGTTTTATAAAATAATATATTTAGTTGTTTTATAAGCGTTTTTTTAAATAATAAACAAGCAGCTTTATAAAATAATAAAACAATTTATTTATAGCTTTTAAAAAATGGAATATTTTTTATTTTAAAATATTTTGTTTTTTAAAAGCTTTGTTTTTAATTATATAATAATACTAATACTAAAAAGTAGCTATTTTTAAAGTTGGTGTTTTTATTGCAAAAGCATTACTTTTTATATATATGTTTAATTTGTTGTTAAACTTTATTATATTTTTTTATAAGCAGGATTAAAAACTGCTAAAAAAGCTAATTATATTAGGAAATGCTTTAAGTAGCCGTTTCTTTTTCTTTTTTTTTTTTTTTTTTTTTTTTTGTTATTTTTATTAGTTTGCATAAAGCTTGCTGCAAAAAAAAAAGTAATAAAAGCTGTTGTATTAGTTTGATTATAATTAAGAAAAGTAATAGTTAAAGGTTGCTAGTTTGTTACAAAGCTTTAGTTAAAGCTTTTATAATTGCTTTGCTTATTGCTGCTTTTATAGGGCTTTTTTTTTTTGTTTAGTGTACACATAGCAGAATAGTTATTGTAGTTAATACAGCTTTTATATAAGCGTTGGGTAAAAAATTTAAAGTTTATAATATTTATATTATTAAAGTTATTAAAATTGTTAAAGTTATAAAAATTAAATATAATAAAGTTGTTGCTATATAATTTAAGCAATGTAGATTTGTATTAAAAAAAAAGTGTTTTAATATGTAAGTTAAAAAGCTGGAGTTTAAAAGTTAAAAGGTTGCTGTTTATAAAAAAAAAAAATAGCTTACAGCTTTGTTTTGTTAAGTATTAATAGCGTAGCAAAATATTTATATTAAAAAAAAGTAATAAAACTAACTTTAAATATAGAACTAGCATAGCGGCCAAAATAAAATTTTAGCTACCTAGTTATAAATAAGTTAAAGCAAAAAAAATAATGTAGATTTGGGTGCTAAAGTAAAAAAGCTTTTGCTTTTAAGCAGCTATTTTTTGCTTGCAAGCTTTAGCATGTTTTTGCTAGCTGCGTTTAATATTAAAAAGAAAAGGCATAGTGTTTAATAAAGCTTAAGCAACTTGTTTTAGCATAATAGTATTTATAGTTTAAATTAAATAGTGTTTTATTTTATATTAGCAAAAGTTTTATAAAAAGAAAGCTATATTATTTTTTTTTATTAGCAATAGTTTTAATTAGTATATATAAAAAAAATAAAAGTAATAGCGAAACTATTATAATATAATAGGTTTAGCAGCTATAGCAAGGCTATTATATATAAGTTAAGTTAGTTTTGTAAGTATAAAACTTAAAAAAAGGTGTTATAATTTAAGTGCACTATTAACTAAATTATTAATTAAAGTTTGTTTTTTTTAATTATGTTTGCTTATATTATTATAATTTATTTAAGTTTGCTTTGCACACTTTTTTTTTTTTTTATAAGCTTTAGTTTTGTATAAGACTTGCTATACAAAATATATATTATATTATATCTAAACTTAAGAAATTTTTTAAACGTAACAAAAAGAAAGTTAGTTTTTTATTAGTAATAAAGCTATAAACTATAAGCTATATTAGCTAAATATATATGTAAAGAATTTACGTGACTTTATATAAGCTAAAATAAGCAAAACGTAAAAAGCTGTATAAAAGCAAAAAAGGCAAAGTATAGCATAATGCTTAACAAACACTTAAAAATAAAAAAACAAGCGAACAAAAGAAAAAAAAAAGAAAAAAAAAGTAAAATTACGTTAATAATATTTTTTTTTATAAAGCGTTAAATTTTTGCATTGTGCATTGCTATAATTAAGCTGTTGCAAGAATAGTAATGCAATAGGCTATAAGAAAGAAAAAGGTAATGCTTGCTATAATTAGCTAGTGCAAAAAGGCGATAAAAATAGCAACACGGATTTGTAGCCTATAATTAGCTATAGCTAGCTAGCAAAAAAAAACTAAGTTGATTTTCTTTAAGTTAAACGTTAATATAATGGTAATCCTAACCTAAAGCTTAAGAAAATAATGCTTTAACTTAATTTAAAAAAATAAAGCACTAATGCTATTTAAAAAAAGCATATTAAGCCAACTATATATATAAATTAATATTTATACTAAATACAACCTTTAATTGCTAAACAAACTATAATTATTTATATATTATTATTTTTATAATTTTATTATTTTTAAAATATAATTTTAAAGCTTAACTAATATTATTATTATTAAAAATACTTTTTATTATAATAATATGCTAATTTATACAATATTTTTAACTATAGCTATTTGCAAAAAAAATAATAATATATAATTAAATTAAATTTAGCAAAAACTTAATAATATAGCTTTAAATAAACAGTACCTAATTATAAAACATTAAAAAACCGATTATATTAATATTAATTATTATAATACAAGTTAATGCGCCATTTATACAAAATGCAGCTATTGTTTTAACTTGCTTTATAGCCTAATAATTAATTAAAATATTATAAACTTTAAATCCAGCTAAATTAAAAATATAAGCTATATGCTTAAAAACATATAATTAATAACTAAATAAAAATTATAATAAAAAGTAAAAAATAAGATATTTATAAATATAAAATATTTTATTTTTTAAGGCAATAAAAGTAATTATATAAGTACTGTATGCGCTTTAAAAAATAAAATATTTATAAATTTAAAATATTTCATTTTTAGTACATTAAAAAATAAAAAAATATGCTACTTACTATTAAACTAAAGCTAATTATATTATAATAATAGTTTAAACTAACTTATTTTTATTTTTTTATAAACTTAGCATAAACTAAAGTAAAAAAGTTAAAGTAAAAGATTTAGTAGTTAAAAAGTGTAAAAAGCTAAATTAGCAAACTAATAATATTAACTGCTAGTTTTAACAAAATGTATTAAATATAAAAAACGTTTTATAATTAATAACGTTAGCAAAAAGCTTATAATATATTAACGCTATATTAAAAATGTTGGCATAGTTTATAATGTTAACAATATTATTAATAAGCATAAAAAACTTAATAAAATTTATATTAATTAAAACTGTTTTAAAAATATTAGCAGTTTTTAAATTATATTTAAGCTTATTATTAATTTTAATAATATTTTTTTTTTTTTTTATAAAGTAATTTTTAGCAAACATTTTAAACTATGTTTTAAATTGTTTTTATTTTTATAATAAAAATAAAAGCGCTAGCTAAGCTATTATTAATTTGTTTATTTTTTTATTTATAATATTAGCAATAGTGTTAACAAGGTTTAAAGCTTTAGTTATTTGTTTATATAAATTATAATGCATATTTGCTAATACTATAATATGTTTAGCTTTTACAACGTTAATAAATAAGTTTTGCTTATTATTTATAAAAGCTAATAAAAAAAAATTAAAAATCTTTTGTAATATAATTTACTTTAAACTAAATGCTTTAAATACTAATATAACTACATTATAAAACCTAATTTAAACTGCAGTTTGCTGCCAATTTGCTAAGTTATAAGCTTTTTAATAAAAAAAGCAGTTAAAACTTAAAGTTAAAACAACCTTTAAAAATGTTTTAGCTAATAAAAAAGTTAGATTTTAAATAGTTTAGCCCTGCTTATTTTTATAATTATTGCTATAATTAACTTTAAAGTTTAATATAATATTATGCAGCTTTATAAATGCTAATAAAACTTTTACAAGCTTATACTTATTAGTTTTAAGTTTTTGTATGCAAAAAAACTATTAAAATATTTAAAGTGCTTTATTTTAATTTTTTATTAAATAACTAAAACATAAAACTAAGCTTAAAAATAATATGTTTATATTAACTTTAATAAACCGCTTAAAATTAGCTTTTATAAAATATAATAAAGCAGCAATTAATAATATTAAAAGTATGTTGCTAATATTTTTTATAATAATAAGTATAACTTTAAGTTTTTATTTTTTTTAACGCTATAATATTAATAAATATAATTTTAATTTATAGCGTATAAATAAAACTTTGCTTACTGCTAATTAACTTTTAGTTAGCGTTAGTTTTAAAATATAAATACAAAAAACTAAAAAAATTAAATGTTATATATATATTAATTAAAATTTTATTGTTATAAATATAAAAAATAAAATATATATAATATATAAATATTTCATTTTTTATATTTAATAATGCTATAGTAAAAACTTATAGTTAGTACAAAAATAACACTTTAAATTAAATAGTTTTAAAAAATAGCAATATGTTGCTATAACGTTTAAATTGTTTTTTATATTAGTAATAATATTAATATTATATATGCCGCTAAAAATAAATTTTAAAAAGTTATTAAAGTTAACAATTTAATTAATGTTAGCTTTTTTAACTAGTGCTTTACTTAATAAATAAAACTAGTTAAATATGTTAAATTTATTTTCTTATATAATATAGCGCAAGTTTTTGCTATTATAATTATTATTTTTATTAAAATATTAAAGTTAAAATCTAAAGGCGCTAACAGTATTAATTTGCTAAATACTGCGCTTATTTTGGCGCCGGGCAGCCAAGCAAAATATTGCCATCCTAGCAAAAAAAAAAAGGTTAAAAAATAAAATATTTATAACAGTTTTGTTGTTAACAAATAATTAATATAGCAGTACTATATATAAAAAAAAAAAAGTTGTAATATTAAAAAAAAAAACAAAATAAATAGCAGTACAAAAAATAATATATATAAAAATATTTTATTTTTAAATATAAGCCTATTTGTTTTTATAATATTGTATAGCATTGTTATTACTAAGTATTTAAAATATTCTATTTTTAAAACCTATTACTTATTGCAAAGTTTTAGCTTTTTTTGCTTATTTAATATTATTTACATTTTTAGCTTTTTTTTTAGTCAAAGTTTAACAATTTTTATTGCGCTTTTTAAGTTTATATAAACGCTTTTTAGTTTTTTGCTTATTTTTTTGCCGTTTTTTTTCTGCTTTTTGCTTTTTTTTTTCGGCTTTTTTTTTTGCTGCTGCAGCTTTTTTTACTTTTTTTTTTTAAGTTTTAATTGTTTTAAAGTTTTTATTTTTAGCTGCTTAAAAATTTTTAAGCATATTATTTATAACTAAACCAATAAACTTGCTTATAGTTAAATTGTTTAAGTTAGTAAGCTTTACAATTTTTTTAATTTTAATAAAAAGCATATAGCTTTTATTAATTTTATTTTTAGCTATTTTTATAGTACAAAAAATATAGTTAATAAAGCTGTAGCCTTTAAATAAATAGCAATCTTTAAAATGTTTTATTGCTAGTTGCACAATAATAAAAATGTTATTGCATATTTAGTACAAAAAGCTTTTAAATATAAATTAGCTTAAATTTATAGCTTTTAATAAATAATAAGTACAAAGTTAATTATAAAAGCATTAAATTATTTTATAGCATATAATAATGCTTAACTTGCTTTTAATTTTTTTATTAATAACATTTTTAGCAGCAAGCTGCTACAAATATTTTCTTTATATAATGCTTTTATACTTTTTGTATATAATATTAATAATAATTATAATAGTTTAATATATAAATTGCAACTAGCTAATTTTAACAAAACAACCAAAAAGTTAGTTTAAAGCGTTAGCACTTTATAATAGCAAAACTATAAAGCTAACATAGCAACAGTTATAAAAATTAATACCCGCTTTAGCAGTGCATATACTATAAATTAAAACCTTAATATTTAAACTAAAATTATTAAAGTTAGCTATAACGGCCGCTTTTTTATTATTAGTCTAATAAAAAGCAATAGTTTAAACATTAATTTTTAATAGTTAAAAAAAAATATAAATTTTTTTAATTAAAAGCATTAACAATTTTTTAAAAAATAAAATATAGCAAAACTTTAAATAAAATATTTTATTTTATAAAAAAAATAATGTTTAGTAGTATGCCTTTACAAAATGAAATATTTATAATAAATAAATATTTTATTTTTTAAAAAAAGGGAAAAAAAAGGGGGAAAATATATTATAAATCTAGGTTGTTAAGGCAAAAAAAACTTACTGTTAAAACTAAAAAGATTCTACTATAATAATAATACGATTAAGTAATTTAAAATAGTTTAAGTTAAGTTTTGCTTTAAAGTGGTTAAACATATTAAAAAGTAGCTATATTATAAGCTGGCTTTGTTTTAAAAAGAATTTAATCTAGCTAATCCAGTTTAAAAACATTGTAGCCTAAAAATTGTTTTTTATTTTTTTGTATATATAGCTTGCGTTGCTATTTCAAATATTTTAAATAAAATTTCTAACTTTTTAAACATTTATTGCTATAATTTGCTTTTGTAATCTTTTGTTTGCGTTATTGTTTTTTTTATTGCCTTTATTTTTATTAGCATTATTATTTTTATTTTTGCTATTGCTATTGTTATCGCTTTTTTTATACTTGTTTTTTTTATTTTTATATAAGCATAATATTTTAATATTATTAAGGTTTAATACTATAATATTAAACTTTTTTTATATTTTTAAGTTAAGCGTAATAATATTATTTTAACTTTTTTAATTGTGGCTTTGTTTATAATAAAGCATATTGTTTGCATTTAGCTACGTTTAGTTAGCTTTGTTTTTATTAAAAAATGCTGCATAAAAGCGGCCTTTATATATTAAATACTAAAAGTTGTAAATTGTTTAAGTATTATTATACAAAATAATATATATAATAATAAATTTGGCTTTTAATAAATTGTTTTTTAATAATATATTTTTGCTATTTGGCGTATTAATTTTAATACTTATGTTATAGCATAAAAATACCTGCTTATAAATTTGGCTAATTATAATTTTGCATATATTAAAGTTTTAATTATACTGTTTAACAATATAGCTAAAAAGTTGCAGTAATAAGGTTTACTATTTATAGCTTTTATTATTGTACGCATTAGCTAACTTAGTTTTTTAATTAGTTATTTGGCCGTTATTTAAATGTTTAATAAAAGCAAAAATATTATAAGCTAAAAGTTAGTTAATATTATTTATGTTTATATAGCTTTAAAACCTTATTAACATATTTAGATTAAAACTTTTTATATATATTATAAACGCGTTATAATGTTATAGTAAAAAAAAAAAACTAAAAAGCTTTAAAAAACTAAAACAAAAATAGTTTAGCATATTTTTAAAGTAGTTTATAAGTAATATAGCTAATAATAACAAAAAGCATTTTTAATAAATCGATTTAATAAGCTAATATATAATACTTTTAAAGTTTTTATTTATATAAGCTTTATTAGCAACAAAAATATTAAATTTTTAAGCTAAAGGTGTTAATATAATTTTTATTTTTTTAATTAGCTAAAGCAAAGTTAATGTTTTTATTATTATAATTAAAAAGGCTTAATTGTTTTTTTTTTAAATAAGTAAAGTTTTTGATTTTTTTAGTAGTTTTTTTAGCATGCTGGGTATAAAAAGTTGAATATAATAATATAATAACTATTTTACTAGTTTATAATATAGTTAGCAAAAAGAAAAAAAAAAGTAAAAAGCATTAAAAAACAAAATATTTTTAGCTATAATTTAAATATTTTATTTTTAATTAAATAAATATATTTTAAAGTTAAACAAGTTAAGTTTTGTTATAAGTTGCTATAAACCGGCTTTATTAAAAATATATAACTTTTTAATTTTATTTATTTTGGCTTTATTTTTGTTATATGCCAAATAAATATTAAAAGCATTAAAGAAAAATTTGTATAATGCATTATAGGTCTAGCTTGTAATTAATAAAATAATTAAAACTAATAATAAGTAATATTGCTAGCTTTTTTTTAATATGCTAATTTTAGCCTTGTAGTAATAGTTAGCTAATATTTCTTTATATATAACAGTTTTGCTTGTGCTACACTTGTTAGCAAAAAAAGCAAATTGTAAAAAGGCAAACAGTTTATTAAATATAAGTGCAATATTTGTTATAAATAAAAATAGTTAGCTGTTATTAATTTAATAGCTATAAAAGGCTAAAAAATAAAATAATAAAAAACAAGTTAAATATTTTATTTTTTAAACCCCCTTTTATAATAAAATTGTAAGCTTGTTATATATAGTAGTAGTATATGTTTTTAAAAATATTTTATTTTTTAAAATTCTTTATATTTATTAACTAATTAATGCGGCCTGTATATTATTTTTGTATGCTTTAATATTTTAGCATTTTTTTAGTTAATATTAAATAATAAAGCAGCTTGTTTAATAATAATGCTAGGTTTTTTAAAACTATTAAATATAGCATTTATAATAGCAATATATTGCTTTTTATAGCGTTATGTTTTATTTTTAGCGCAAGCTTTTATAGTTTAAGTATTTTTAAATTAGTTATTGCAATTTAGGCTAAAGAAGTCGGCAAGCAAAGTATTGTTTGTTTAATTAAAAAAAAAATTGTTTATTTTTACAATATTATTAGCTTAAACAATAGTATTAACTTTATTTTTTATATAAGCTTTATAAAAAAGCTTTAAAAAGCCAACTTTTATAATGCTAATTTTAATAGCTATTTATTTATAAATATAAGCAAAATCTTTTTTGCTAAAATGTAGTAAGCTTTAAATGCTTTATTATAAACTAATAGCTATAAGCAGCTTATATAGCATATATATTTTAAATTATAATTTAAAATGCTTGTTATAATTTATAGTTTGATTAAGTATTTAAACAATATTTATTAAGTTTTAATAAATGTTTTTTATAATAGCTTTATAAGCAAAAGGCTTAAATTTGAAAAAGCTAATTTGCAGTTTTAATATAGCTTTATTTTAAACAAAAGCAGCAAGCATAATATAAGCGCTAAAATAAATAACGTTTGCTATAGTATTAAAAATAATAATAAGCATATATAAACAAGTAATTATATGCTTTTGTTTGTAATAAACGTTATTTTTAAAACTATAACAGCGTTTTTAATAAAATAATATAAATATAATAATATAATACTAATAGTTGTTAGCAAATCTTTTAAATATGTATTTAGCAATACTGTTTGGCAAACAAAAATATTTAAAAAATTTAATAAGTAGTTAACAAGCTGCTATAATAGTAATAAGCTTAATACTTTGTTATAATATTAAGTTGTTTTATTATATAATAAATAATAAAAAGCTTAGCATTTGGTTATTTATAAAGCGCTAAAAAGCATTATATAAAAAGTTTTATTGCTAATTGTTATTAAAAAAGCTTTAAGCTAAGCTAGTAACTAAAAGGCTAGCGTTTTGTTTATTAAGATGTTTTTTTATGTTAGCAATAAGTAAAAGCATAGTTTTAAAATTAAAAGTTTTTTTAAATTTGTTATATAATTAATAGTTATAATAAAGTTATAAAATTATTAATGCTAAAAAAAAAAGTATAAATAATTAAATTTGTAAACTGTTTAAAAAATAAAATATTTTAAAGTAGTTAAAATATTTTATTTTTATTTTATATATATAATAGTAATAAAAAAAGTGCTTACTATATATATTAATAAAAAAGTAAAAACTATTTTAATTTAAAAATTAATAAACTAAAGTTATAACTTTAAAAACCGCTTTATTTTTTAAGGCTACAATTTAAATATTAAAACAACAAACAAGGTTTAAGTTTTTTAAGCTGCTAATTATTTTTAATAATATTGCTTTTTTAGTTAAAAATAAGAAAGTTTTAAGCATTTTATTTTTTTTGCGTACAAAATATTAAGTTAGCTATAAGTTTTTAAAAAAATTGTTTAAAACAATTTTTATATTTTTTTTATTTAATGATTTTTTTTTATTAACAAAATTTTTAGCTATATTAACTAAGGCAGAAAAGCAATATTGCTTAATCAAGCTTTTAATTAAGGTATATAATTATAGGTGTTAGAAATAGAATATTTGAAAACAAGGCAGAAGGGGGGAAAAAGCGCTGCAGCAAAAAAAAAAAAAATGTTAAAAAAAAGAAAGAGTATAATAAGTACAAACTGCAAAAAAAAGCTATAGTTTAAATATTTTATTTTTAAAATAATCTGAAAGGCAAAAGGTTATTATAAACAATATAACAATTTTAAATATTCTGTTTTTAAAAAATATATTAGAAAAAAAAAAGGGTTGTAAGGCAACTTGTTAATAGCAGGTATTTTGTTTTTAAAAAGCACTTAATAAAAAAAAGTTAATTATTTGGTATTGCTAAGTATTTTTTTTTAAATAAAGGTATAAGTACTTTTATTATTTATATTATATTAATTATATATTTAGCTTATTTAATATTTAATTATTTTTATTTTTATTGCCAAGTTTTAATGCTATAGTTATACTATTTTAAAATAATATGCTTTTTAAATTACTATTCCTTTTATTATTATTTGGCTTTACGCAGTTATTTTATTTTATAAGCACTATTTTAAGCTTTTTTTAAATAACTAAATACTTTAAAATTATTTAACCTAGCTTTTTTAAACAAAGATCCAATATTTCGCTTTTTAATATTAAAATATTAGCTACATTGCTACATAAATTAGGCTATGCTAGTAAATTAATAGCTAATAGCAAAAGATTTACGCTATTAAAATATATACTAAAGCACAGTTTTTTATACTTTTAAAACAAAGTAAGCTATAGCATTAGCTTGGCTAAAAGCTGTTTAAAAAACGTACAAATACTGCTTTTAACATTTATTTTAATAAAATACCAAATAAAAACATAAAACCTGAAATATATAGCGCCAAAAACTTTAACACTATTATTTATACAAATAAAAAAGTAAATAAAAGTAAATAACTTAAAAGCAAATTTTTAAAACTAACTATTAAATAATAAAAAATATATAAGTATTATTAATATAAGCGCCGTATTTAACAAATAAACAATAAAATTGTATAAAAGCTTTAGCTTTAAAATTTAATAACTTAATATTTTAAAACAACAGTAAACAATATTAAAAAAATTAAATTAAAAGTTGTTAGCGCTACACTTTATTGTTTAAATATAAATAAATTTAATATGCTTAAAGTTTAATATAATAAATATATACAATTTAGCGTACGCTTTACAATATTTTAACTAGTTATTTTGGCTAACGCAAATAATATTTTAATTAATAAACATTTAATACTAAGCTATTTTAATTTTAATATATTGCTAAACAAAACTCTTAGCTTTTTAATATGCAGTGCTATTAATACTACTTAGCATTAAGTATATATAAACTAACTAAAGCTAGCATTTAGCATTATTATAATTATTATTAGTATTACCTTTTTTTTTTACTTTTTTTAGCTTTTTTTACTATACTATAATAAATACTAATATTTTATTATTAAACGGTGGTATGCAGTTACTTATTAATATAATAACTTTTTTTTTTTTTAACGCTATAAAAGCTTTAAGTTATATTTTTATAACGTTAAAAAAAGTTATAACTTAAAAATGCTTTATAATAAAGTTTAGCAGGCCTTTATATAATATAATATTATAAGCTGCATATAAAAATTTTAGCTAATTAATAAATAAAACATAAATATAAAAAAACTTTAAATTATATATGCAAACAACTATTTAAAACGCTAATTTAAAAGTTTTGCTTTATAATAGCTGCACTTTACAGCTTTAATTAAATATTTTAACATACTGCTATATATATACTAAATTTTTAAACAATATAATTTTAAAAAGCAATACAGCTTTTAATAAACCTTTAATTATATTTTGTTTTAGCTTGTTATTACTAAGTTTAGTTTTAAAAAAAAAATTTTAAACAAGTTTTAAAGCATTACTAATAAGCTTAAAAAGATATTAATCAAATAAATTGTTTAGCAGTTATATTATATTATACGTTTTTATAACCTTTTTAATGCTAAATTTTTAATATTGCTACATTTTTTTATTAAATTAATAACGTTTTTATTTAGTTTTTTATAACTAAGTTGTTCAAAAAAATATATTATTATTATAAGTTAATTACAAAAAAATAAGTAACACTTAATTAGTATATAGGTTTTTAGTTTGTTAATTAATATTAAACTAGTTATATAATACAGCTAGGTTTAATAATGCAAATATAGCTAGTTTTTTAATAGGTTTAATAAAATAGGTAGCTAAGATTATTATAAAATTATTTAAATTTTAAGTTAAAAGAAAAAAAAAAGGGTTATATATAATATTATTTATAAACAAAAAAAAATAATACTTCTAGCTAAAAAGCGGTATATTAAAGTTAACAGCTATAATAATATATAACTAAAACATTTAATATTTATAATAAATGCTATATATAAGCGGCGTTAAGGCATTTAAGCTAATAAAAAACATATTATAAAACAATTTTTTATAAAACTAAAACGTATAAAAAACATTTAAAACTTAGGGCAGCTGCTTTTTTTATAATAACATATTTATTTTATTATAGTAATAAGCTTTTATAAAATTAGGCTTAAAAGCTAGTAAAACAAACTATAGCGTATTAAAAAGCAATAAGCTTTTATTTAATATTTAAAAATGCTGCTTATACGTATTATAAGCTTTAAGCTAATATAAAGCTAGCTTTTTATGCTATAAGCTAATATAATTATTAAACAGCTTTAATAAGCTAATGTTTTTAAAAAAATATTATATATAATAATAAAATTTAAACTTATAAAACTTGCTATTAGTTTTTTAAAATATTTTAACTAAACATTTTAATTTATATAGCAATAAAAAAAACAGCGTATTATTATTTTTTTTGTTTTTAGGCCTAATAATATAAAAAAGGTTATAAAAAGCAAAATTAATTTAAGTAGCGTTAAAATACAGCTGCTTTAAGTTTAAATTAAAAAAATAGTTGTTAAAAAATTTGCAAAAAACTTTTTTTAATAAATTGCTTGTTATTATGTTTTTTATGTTATACTTTTATAAAAAAATAATAAAATGTATAAAGTAGCTAAATTTATATTTATTATATAGCTTTTTAAAGTGTTTTTAAAATAAAGCAATATATTTGTAAAGAATATTATAATATAAATGTTTATAACAATAAAATGTTTAAGTTTTAATTAGCTATAACGTAGCTTTTGCTTTTGCTTAAGCAAAACTAGTAAAGTGTTAGTTAATTATAATAAGTAGGCAAAAGTAATAAAAAGCTAGAAAAATATAATTGTTTATAAACTGTTTTTATATTTAAAATGTTAACTATATTTAGCAATGCTTTAAAATTAAAGGTAAGTTAGGAAAAATTAAATAAACTGTATTTTTTTTGCTAAAACTAAAACTATTAAGCAAAATATTATAAATAGTATAAAGAAATTTTTTTTTAAATAAGTAATATATGTTTTATAATATTGCAGTATTATATAAAAGCAAATAAAAAAAAAAAAATAAGTAATATAAAACGCTTTTTAAAAAGCAGAGTTATAAAAAGTAGCTATTAATATTATATGTTTGTATAATAAATAACTGTTGTTAAAAGTTTTAAAAAAAGTTTTTAATAAACTAAAAAAAAAGTTTTAGCTTGTTATTATTTAAAAAAGTATACTGAAAAAGCATGGCTAAAGTTTTTAACTTTAGCTAAAAAGCAGAAATGTTTTTTAAATTATTATTTTATAAGCTTTGTAATTATTATTTTGTTTTTTTGTTAGTAATAAAGTTTATTATTTTTAATAATATAGTATTAATTTTGTAAAATAATATATTTAATTGTTTTATAAGCATTTTTTTAATAATAAATAAGCAGTTTTATAAAATAATAAAACTATTTATTTATAGCTTTTAAAAAATAAAATATTTTTTATTTTAAAATATTTTATTTTTTAAAAGCTTTGTTTTTGGTTATATAATAGTATTAATACTAAAAGGTAATTAGTTTTAAAGTTAGTGTTTTTATTGTAAGAATATTATTTTTTATACGTATATTTAATTTGTTGTTAAATTTTATTATGTTTTTTTATAAGCAGGATTAAAAACTGCTAAAAAAGCTAATTATATTAGGAAATGCTTTAAGTAGCTGTTTTTTTTTTTTTTTTTTTTTTTTTTTTTGTTGTTTTTATTAGTTTATATAAAGCTTGCTGCAAAAAAAGAAATAATAAAAGCTGCTATATTAGTTTAATTATAATTAAAAAAAATAATGGTTAAAAGTTGCTAGTTTGTTATAAAGCTTTGGTTAAAGCTTTTATAATTGCTTTATTTATTGCTGCTTTTATAAAGCTTTTTTTTTTTGTTTAATATATATATAGCAAAATAGTTATTATAGTTAATACAGCTTTTATGCGGGCGTTAGATAAAAAATTTAAAGTTTGTAGCGTTTATATTGTTAAAGTTGTTAAAATTGTTAAAGTTATAAAAATTAAATATAATAAAGTTGTTGCTATATAATTTAAGCAACGTAGATTTGTATTAAAAAAAAGGTGTTTTAATATATAAGTTAAAAAGCTAGAGTTTAAAAGTTAAAAAGTTGTTGTTTATAAAAAAAAAAAATAGCTTATAGCTTTGTTTTGTTAAATATTAATAGCGTAGTAAAGTATTTGTATTAAAAAAAAGTAATAAAGCTAATTTTAAATATAAAACTAATATAGCAGCTAAAATAAAATTTTAGCTATTTGGTTACAAATAAATTAAAACAAAAAAAATAATATGGACTTAAATACTAAGATAAAAAAGCTTTTGTTTTTAAGCAGCTACTTTTTGCTTGCAAACTTTAGTACGTTTTTGCTAGCTGCGTTTTGCATTAAAAAAAAAAGCATAATGCTTAATAAAGCTTAAGCAGCTTATTTTAGCATAATAATATTTATAATTTAAATTAAATAATGTTTTATTTTATATTAGCAAAAGTTTTATAAAAAAAAAGCTATATTATTTTTTTATTAGCAATAGTTTTAATTAGTATATAAAAAAAAAACAAAAGTAATAGTAAAGCTATTATAATATAAATAAGCTTAGCAGCTATAATAAAGCTACTATATATAAGTTAAGTTAGTTTTATAAGTATAGAATTTAAAAAAAAGTATTATAATTTAAGTGCACTATTAACTAAATTATTAATTAAAGTTTGTTTTTTTTGATTTTGTTTGTTTATATTATTATAATTTATTTAGGTTTGTTTTGCATACTATTTTTTTTTTTTTATAAGCTTTAGTTTTGTATAAAACTTATTATATAAAATATATATTATATTGTATTTGATTTTAAAAGATTTTTTAAATGTAACAAAAAGAAAATTAGTTTTTTATTAATAGTAAAGCTATAAACTATAAGCTATATTAGCTAAATATATATGTATAAAAAATTTATATAACTTTATATAAGCTAAAATAAGCAAAACGTAAAAAGCTGTATAAAAGCGAAAAAAGTAAAGCGTAACATAATGTTTAACAAATATTTAAAAACAAAAAAACAAGTAAACAAAAAAGAAAAAAAAAAAAGAAAAAGTAGAATTATATTAATAATATTTTTTTTTATAAAGCGTTAAATTTTTGTATTATATATTGCTATAATTAAGCTGTTGCAAAAATAATAATGCGATAAGCTATAAAAAAAGAGAAAGTAATGCTTGTTATAATTAGCTAGTGCAAAAGGGCGATAAGAATAATAATACAGATTTGTAGCCTATGATTAGCTATAACTAGTTAGCAAAAAAAAACCAAGTTGATTTTTTTTAAGTTAAACGTTAATACAATAGTAATTTTAACCCAAAGCTTAAAAAAATAATATTTAATATTTAAAAGTTAAAATTTATAAAAAAAATAAAAAAATATATAAAAAATTATAATTTTATTAATTTTATAATATTATTTAAAATTAATAAAAT
>MU377282.1:0-36936 GCA_022495195.1 Xylaria digitata
TTGGTTGATTTATTTAAAAGCGCACGGACGTTTTTTGTATGTATTTCGGGGTGATCCGTTCAATTGGGTGACCCGTTCAAGTGGGAGATGCGTTAATTGTTTATAATAATAAAAGCTGTTGCTATTATTACTACTTAAATTGGTTAACAAATTTTAGTTAAAAGTACAAAATTAGTTAGCTTGTTAGTTAAGTTTAAATACGTTTTTAAACTAAAACTTTATAAAACTAACAATCGCTAGCTACTATATAGTAGCACAGGCTTACTTTTATTACTTTAAAATAACTACAAAATATAAAAACTATTATATAATTAAATTAAGCAAAATAAAAGACTTATTTAAAGTATGTTAAAATATAAAGCTAGTTATAAAGTGTAATGCCTACAAAATTGGTAATATATAAGGTAACCAGCCCCACTATACCATTAGAGGTCACGTGATACTTAGTTAGCACCTGCTGCTACAGATATAAAAGGGCAAAAAGGCGCAAAGGGCCATTGCCATTTTGTGGTGAGTTATAACACTCTGTCACCTCTTTCATTGTTTATCCGGAATTCAGTTTCTTGTTATTATCCAACATCATGGCTGGTTCCAAACCAACAGTCTTCTTTTCACCCGGCGCGTTTCATTCCTCATCGGCCTTCGATGGTGTACGCAACATCCTCTCAGACCGTGGTTTCACAACAGAAGCATCGGAATTAATCTCAGCCGGTACTACTGATCCGAGTATCGGAATGCTTAGTGACGCGAAGCACCTCCGATCGCGGTTGACAAAGCTTGTCGATGAGGGCAGGGAAATCGTTTTTGTGGCGCACTCATATAGCGGCGTTGTTGTCGCGAACACAGTGGAAGGCCTAAGCATCGAACAACGTGCTTCTGAGGGCAAACAAGGTGGCATCGTTATGATTCTTCACCTAGCTGCCCTTGTCATACACGCCGGACAAAGCATGTCGTCAAGTGTCGATCCTAGTCTCGTCCCTTGGACTGAAAATGAGGTAAAACCCCGCTTCTAGGCTCGCTATAGTGTTAAGGGCACTAACGTAGCCGTATGTATACAGGGCTTTCTTATCGCAAAGAACCCTCTTCATAATTTCTATGCTGATGTAGAGCCCTCACTAGCAGCAAAGCTGTTGAGGCTCTGAAACCAATGTCTTTACAAATCACGAGAGATAAGTCGACGTATGAGCCATGGAAAGAGGGTTTCGGAGTCGGCTACATTTTTACGGAGCAGGATAATACACTCCCTATAGACATGCAGAAAGCATTCTTCTCTCTTTTCCCTGACGGCTCTTTTAGCGCCAGTCTTGCTTCTGGTCATTCCCCGTTCCTCAACATTCCTAATGCCGTTATCGACGTCATTGAGGATGCCATTGCTTACTTGGTTAAGAAACGATCGTCCTCTTGAGGTTGTGGTTACTAAAATTTGCTGATGGTGGGATTTGCTGAAATACTGCTTTTGTGTCAAGTGGCGCTAGAGGTGTAGTTTTTGTTTTCAACAGAATTGTATAGGTGCTTTGTTGGTGGTATTGATTAGACCGCCTTGAGTAAATAAGACACCTGCCGGCGTTATACGAGCTATTCAATAGATGAGTTTGCAAGGGATATCGAGCACACAGAGTTGCTTATTTGATCAAATATGGCTCTTAGGAGACCAATTAATTTCCAAATATACAGGTCTATTTATGTTCACTATAAATCATGATTCTATATTAGACGTTAACACAACTAATTATACGCGTTCAATGAGCCGAACCTTTTAAAATAGGAGCTATATGCAAGTCTGCTGCCCTAGTCTAGTTTACTGTGTTGTATTCACCATTAAAAGTACCAAATAGAAAAATTTGAAACTATTGAGCCGTGTACATATTGTCACACTTCCTGGCCTAACACGGGGAAAGTGTCGTGCACATAAGCAAAAGGTATCAGTTAGTATTGGATTAGACTCCTCGGGTGGCAACAGATGTTTATCATCCCCCTATACTTAGGGCATAACGCATATATAGAGGCTTGAGCTTAACAGTTACAGCGTGAAGAAAAGTAAGGGCTCGCTAACAAATTTAATAAAGAACTTAAGGACTTTGTATTAACCCATACCACAAGCGGATTGACACTTTGGCTTAGCGTACCCTGTAGGCCAATTTCTTAGCAGGGGTACTTACTCCACTTTATTATAACTTCGCGAAAAAAGGTTGTACGAAAATAAACCTAGTATTATTAGATTCGCAATGAAATAAGGAATCCAAAGGTGTTTTTCTTTATTTTCTAGCTATTTTATTTGGGCGTATAGCTTTAAAAAAAAACAAATTTGCAGGGATTATTTTAGCGTAGTTTTTAATAGCGCCTTGAATAAAATAGCTAGAAAATAAAAGAAAATACCATTGGATTCCCTATTTCATTATGATTCTAATGGTACCAATTATTTTGTTGTACAATGTTTTTTTTCGCGGAGTTATAATTTACGCACGGACGTTTTTTGTATGTGATTTCAAAGTGTTAATCCGCTTGTGGTCTGCGTTAATACTCTTTGTAAAAGGAATTCAAGTATGGAATTGGGATAAATGCGGCTAATAATAGGTTGAACAAGTCGCATTTAACTTGACATAAATATTAGAAATGGTAAAGGAAAACGATCGAAGAATGAATGCAATTATTACTACCTAAGTACGTGCTTATATATGCTACGGCCGGGTAATAGATGGGGTTACGGTCTCGGTACATAAGCCACGAAAGAACGGGGGCACAAGTTGATTAATGTCTTCAAAGTCCTATCTAAAATTATACTTCAGGGATTGATATTGCGTGTCCAGCGTGCTAGAAGAATACTAGAGTATTTCTAGGGCGCTTTCTCTTCATTGCGTTGATGGGCAGACAACTAGACCCTGAAATTATTCTAATAGCAAAAATGGGTCATATGTATACCTGTTAGTATCTAGAGTTGACTATGTAGCCAAACATATTCCGTTCATCCGCAAACCATTTTATAGGCTTCTTGAGCTGCCTATTCGTATTGATATAAGAGCCGTGATGCGACATGTCACGGAGAAGTGGGTCTAACAGATCCAGTATGTGGAGGGATCGGGTTAACTATGGACCTAATGATCCCTAGTATAAATAGGTCTTTTTCCTACACTAGTTACCACTTAGAACTTAGACCTTAGATCATCTGAATACACTACTATCTGATCGCTTCTGGTGAAAGCACTGGTCAATTCCTTCCAATAGATCAATCTCCACTTCTCCGCGAGATGACATAATACGAGTTATTTTTATTGAAAGTAGATAGGATCAAGGATGATACATGCCACAGCTGGGCCATAGAAGCTATGTTTGGAAGTTTGTATTTATTTTTAAAATTCTTGCAGGGAGATCAATAATGTTGCCTGCGAAGCCTCCATGTGCAACACATCTTTTCATATACTGTTGGGATAAGAGTCGACTCCATGGTTGAAGTTAGTACCTTGTAAGGCGTAGAGGCACATGATAGACGGAATACAGAAGGTATCCAAGGAGTGTTCTGTCCTCGTAGGATTATAACCGTGGGCTCTAGTTGGCATAATATACTGTCTGTGTTTACGTGCCAGATATACATTCACTTCGTAGAGACAGAAGAACTAATAGTTGAAACATTGGCAAACTTGCAAAATAATGTGGCAATACGGTAGTGCAATGCTACACTCACAATACTAAATGGCAACATGAATTTGAGCCTCGGTCTTCAATATAAGAAGTCTCAACTTTTATATTTTGGTGATTTAGCTCCAACTCTAGCCTAAGGAAAATGGCGAGACCGACCGCAATTGGTGAGGCAAGCTACAATTTACAGAGTCTGGTTGTCGATATCTTTGTATACTGAAATGAGATATCTGATCACCTCAGGGGTAGTCAGATGTCTACGTATGTAGATATAAACTATTTTTTATACTTCTACTAGATTTGTTCATCATAATTTATTGGAGGAGATTATAATATTCCGACCTCATTTTCTACTGCTGAAAAAAAACAGAAAATTAGTGTTTGTCTGCTTTTCATTTTCTCTATTTTCATTAAGGGAGGGGTGGTTATATGTTATTTTTCCTTACCAAATTTCCTTATTTTCCCGGGTTACACTTGTACGTCTTGTTTCACTTCGGTACATATCGACCTAGTATCCTAGCGTTATTTTCGAGACGATTTATAACTAATATTGCCTGCTGCAGCTATCCGCTAAGTTGTGGTAATAAACTTGCTGTAAAGGTAAGACATTTCGAAATGGTTTTCGGCTATCTACTCCAGGTAAGAAAATCATCCGGATTCTCGTGTAAAAATTAATATTGAACGGAGTATGTATAGTAGGTGTGGCTACAGTTGGTCTCGACGAGCACAAGCCTTTTTACATCATTAATCGTTAGACTTAATCCTATTGTATCATGATCGACACCTTCCTAGGTTTATCATTGAAAAAGTCCTGCGGGAGTTTAGGATACAGCCTGTCCCTGTACGTCTGTATAAATACAACTATAGGGATATTCGAGTTGCCTATTTTCATGGTCACAGGACTCTTTGGTACCTTGATGATTATTAGTGATTTGAGTCTGTTGCCTACTCCAAACCCTGCCAAGCCCTTGTCATACATGATCTAGCTACCGGTACCGCATCTCCAGATTTCCTATTCCATATCTTTTAGTAATAAGCAGCAAAGTAGGAGTGGTTTGGGGAAGAGTTGGAATACACGATCGATGCATAGCAGTAGCGTCGTGCTCGGCAATAAGCCTTGGCACAAAAATCTACAGGGTATGTGAGACCTACGGGGAGAGAGCATCATATCTACCGTAATAGTTGCATGTCTAGTAAGCAACTCAATGCAGATGCTATTTAGAATCACCACTCATTCATACACCACATACTAGTCTGTATAGTGTAGTGCTACTGCAGTTTGCCATCACACCTAAATAAATGTGTTGGGGTAAGCGCTGATGTTACGAAGAGATATAATTGTAAATCATTGATAACGCTTCTCGCTTAACGGCTAACTCCGAATCATTCGACAGATGGGGTATTTTGGAGTAAGGCGGAAACACGACGTAGACTCGGAGCGGAGGATTTCGCTCCCCTCCGATGATTCCGCTTTTTTCCATCCGGGTTACTGGAGTGAACTTAATACCACGTAAGGTTGAAGACCTCATTCTTTATCTCAACATCGCTGTCATCGTCTATGTCCAAGATCACGAATTACTTTTGACAAAAGTTACGATAATAGGCAACGATATGGCATCACTCCATCTGAGTAGTCCTATCAATTTGGCGGCAATCGGCCTATTGATTGTATGTTTCCAGTCTCTCTATCTGCCTTTATTATGAGAAAGAGAAAAACTAACGGGTTCCGCTTCGTATGAAAGGGTGTTGTATACCTTGCTAGTCATGCTATTTACAACCGATTCTTTCACCCGTTGAGCAAGTATCCTGGCCCCTTCTCCCATCATATATCCTATCTTCCACGGGCCTATGCGTCGATACGCGGCAAGCTGGGCTTCCATGTTGCCAGCCTCCACAAGCAGTATGGCCCGGCTGTCCGCATCACGCCGAATGAGCTGGCATTTAGCAGCCCTCAGGCTTGGCGTGATATCTACGGCCACAAGAAGACTGGCGAGCCGGAATTCCCTAAATCAGAGCTTTTCTACAGGGTCTTCACATTTTTACCGCTCGCGATTATCAACGCGGACCGTGATGAGCACGCGCTGTTGCGACGCCAGCTTTCCCACGGCTTCAGCGACCGGTCAATGAAGGAGCAGGAACCTATTATTGGCTCATACGTGAACTTACTTGTTCGACGTATTCGGGAGAATCTTGACAAGGCACCTAATGCGCCCCTTAATATGGTTCAATGGCTGAACTGGACGGCTTTCGATATTATCGGTGACCTTGGATTTGGCGCCGCTGGAGGCTTTGGCTGTTTGGAACAGAGCGATTACCATCCATGGGTACGTATTATTACGGAGAATTTGCGACAGAGCGCCATGATGCAGGCGCTATCGAATATTGGACTACGGGACGCCATTCAATGGATAGCCAAACGGCGCAGTGCTGCTGGGAGCCAACATCGCGCTATTTTACAAGAGAAGGTCGCTGAACGACTAAAACTAGGCGCTTCGCGCCCCGATTTCCTCGAAGGGCTGATCAGGAAAAAAGAGGAACTCAATCTTGATATGGGGCGTTTGAATATGAACGCCTCGCTTATCGTTATAGCCGGATCCGAGACGACATCCACATTGCTATGTGGTACGCTATTCTTGCTGACGACGAACCTTGAGGTCTTGCGAAAGTTAGAGAATGAAGTGCGCACGACTTTCCAAAGTGATGATGAAATAACTCTTACGGTAAGTACTAGGATCCCTTGTCCTTGTTCTCCTGGAATTTAGATCTTCCCCGCTATCTATCTTCCCAACTGAGAGGCTCTACGCTAACCTTCTTATAGTAAGCTCAGGCCGCATGCATGCCGCAACACGGCGTGCTTATGAGAATAGACTCAGTTCTGAATGGCTTGCTGACTATAACGAAATCTTACACCTTACAGAAGCGTCAACCAATTGTCTTACATGCTTGCTGTGCTGAACGAAGCACTTCGCGAATACCCCCCTGTGGTAATTGGCCTGCCTAGGGTAGCACCAGTTGGAGGTGGTGTGGTCGATGGCAGCCCAGTACCCGAAGGTGTAAGTCACCTTTCCCAGTCACACATTACCAGCTGCGAGGGGTGGCTGCTATTGCTAGGTGCTTATTCATTTACTGACATGTGTATACAAATCGACAGACCATCGTTTCGGTCTTCCAATGGGCCATTAATCACGACGAGCGCTTCTGGAAAGACCCGTTCAAGTTTGCTCCAGAGCGCTTCCTGAATGATGAGAAGTATAAGACGGACCAGCTAGACGCCATGCAGCCGTTCGGTATCGGGCCGAGGAATTGTATTGGCCAGAAGTAAGTAGCACTTCGCACTCTTATCTCAAGGCTGCTTGCTAATGTCAAATCGTCACAGTCTTGCATACGCTGAAATGCGGCTTGTCTTGGCTAAGCTTGTCTACAACTTTGACATGCGCATTGCCGAGGAGGCTCGTGACTGGTTGCTCGACCAGAAGGCCTACACCTCTTGGCTCAAGCCAGACCTGCCAATATACATGAAGCCGGCCGCGCGTGCCTAATCGCGAGAAGCTTCGCCATTTTTAGAACTGTAGCCAAGAAGGGCAGTAGGATATAGGAACGTTGGAGTGAGATGGGATTGGCTATACTATGTCGAAACCAAGAGGCTATCATTTAAAACTTAGATAACTATCCGCAATTGCAGAACGCTTCTTTTCGATATCCTTTTTGTGGATTTCAAATTCAAGGGCCTGGAGTCTCATATGACGCCAGCCTACGTATTACCCCATATACCCCCTCGCTTGAAGGCATGGGCTCTGCTTAGATTGGAGCTTTAACTCTTGCATTCATCGTGAGCTAATTCTATATATGGTTACTATCCAAGGGGCAGTAAGCAACTAGCTAGATGCTCGCAGCATATATCGGTATGTTGTAGTTCTGTGATAAGGCCTGCAGTATGGAGTACATGAGGGTTTACAGGTCGGATTCTCGCTTTGTGGGCGCGTCGGAAATTCTCGTACGAGATGATCACAAACTGCCTAGTTCGATGCTCACTACACGTCGGTAAACCTACCGTTTGCGTCGTATAATGTACAGATTGCGAGGGGAACCCTGCGTAGAGGAGGCTCTTTTAGATACTATAAAAAAAGGAAGGGTGGATAAACACTGCCGCTACGGGTATCTCGAGAATACCCTCTGACTAATGCTCTCATTAGGTTATAAAGTACCTTTGGGGGTTTGATAGTCGTCATCCTCATATATAAGAGCGCTTGGTAGATGACATACGAGCTGTGCCGCTCGGTTAAGGAGGATTAAGGGACAAGAAAGTCTGACACACAGAGGAGTCTAGGCGCCCAGCTGAACTAGACTTTCACGAAATGTGTAGCGTCTGACGATATATCAAAGTCCAAGGCACTTGAAGCGTTTTCTAGAGGCGTAGCACTTGGCGATGCTTACTCTCCCCACCCGCAACCACCGCACTCCCCACATCACGGAATCGTCCGTCGCCATCGATATGTTCAATGTGACGCTATGCACCCGAGCATCTCCTTGCTCGCCCTACGTCTCCACTACCATTTATCTCGAACGGCCTATCTTGGCATTAGCGCGTGTATTCCTTCCTTCGCAAAGCCGTATGTTAGTCAGCTTGGCGGCCGGCATCTCGCCGGCACCTCACAATTGGCATTTGGCCCGATGTCGACATTGGAGAAACTTATTGCATTAGTCTTGTATTCTGGGGTAACGCGCCGCACGTCCGTTTATCGTGCCTCCCACGAACATGACACAAACAGGGACTCATCGATTTCTTAAACCCAGCAAAGCCTTTTCATAGGCTCAATCAACAACACTTAGTTGAATGCGTCAGCTTTGGCATTATACGCCACATACCTAAGCAACATAGGTATTTGATGGCCAATAATTTCAACGATATGATCTCTGATAACTCTACCGAAACTCATCTATACTGCATCTATACTATGTTCACAATTGGCTTCCCGTTTTTTTTCACCCCCACGCATCTCCAAAGATAGAACTCTAGGTGACTCGCTAGTGGAATATGGCCCTGACGCCCTTGGTGTCTAGTTTCGGCAAAGGTATGACCAGGTCATGCACCTGCACGATGTCGGACTCATCCGTCTCGTAGAGGTCGAAGCTTGGGCCTCCAGGACGGAATAGGGCCGCAAGCAAGAAGTTGAGTTCACAATAGACAAGACTATTCGAGTTGGTCAGCCAGAGTCACCTTGATAACAGAGAGGAATAGAAGGGGTTGATTTACTTCATTCCTAGGCAATTTCGTGAGCCTTTCGCAAAGGGAACGTAGTTCTTCGTCATCTCAGGAGTGACATTCTCGAGCCAGCGCTCTGGGACAAACTCAAATGGCCGTGGATATACATCCGGGTTCGTGTGCTGAAGGTATGCGGACATACTAACAGGGACACCGGGTGGAATTACCCATTCCTTGAACTGAAGAGGCTGGTGGGGTGAAACACGGGGAAGTCGATGCATCACGCCGTAACTCAACCTGTTTCCAAATATTAGCCAGGTGTTCTAGACAACTACTTTCCTATGTGGGCGCGCTAAACGCGTACCGAAGTCCCTCCTTGATCAAGGCCTGCAGATAGGGTAGCTTCTCGAGTTGGGCCCAAGTGGGTTTCCTCTCCGGGTAACCCTCCATATCGTGCCTGAGCTCCTCCGTAAGACGCTTTCTAATGGCTTGATTGGCCACGATGTAGTAGGTGATAAAGTCTAGCGTTCGGGCTGTGCTGACTGTACCTGCGCCGAGCAGGACCTGGGATTCCTTTGAGAGGCGCTCCCTTGTCAACTCAGATGCCGGAAGGTCACTATTGACTAGGTGCCGGAATATTGTGACGGGCCCACCCATCATCGACGTATCCTTGAGCCCTGAAGCGGCCTTTTCTTTCTTGGCCTCATCTATGTGGCTTTCGGACATCTGCATGATGATCAGCATAGGAATGGCAAACGGGGCCTTGGCAATCGTACCAGCCGGAATTTATTAAATTCTTGACTTCGAGGATCCAGCTTCATCAGTAGGTCTTCAGGAATAAGCTGAATAAGCCTGAGCCAGTTAGCAATTCGCCTATTTCTCGTGGAGACATCACCTACCGAATCAACCAAGGGAAAGCCATGAATAGGGGTAATGATTTGATAACGGTATGGAAAAGATTGAAATAATCTGGAGCGAACTCGGGGTCATCGATTAGGTTGCGCGGGTTATCCATGCATATCCTACCAACTACGTCGCCTGCAAAGGCCAGAAAAGCGTGGTCGAGCCTGACTATCTTTCCGGTTCCCTTGAAGCTTTCCAAGCGCTTGACCACTAGACTTTCGCACAGCTCTGCTACCATAGGCTCGAGCCTAGTAACACCGAGTCTAGAGAAGAAAGGCTCCAAAGGCTTTCTTCGCTTGCGGTGAAGGTCGTGGCCCGTGGTAAGGAGGTGAGAACCTTCCAAGTCAAGACCATTGGCGAACGCAACGTAGTTGTCAGTGGGACGCACAGAACCCGCCACATAGAGCTTGTCGTAGTACTCGGGATCGCGAATAGAGAGCTCAAAAGGGTTGATTCTCACAATGGGCCCTATGAAGATCGCCCCATTAGTATTAGCATGGAGTAGCAGGTGGAATAATGTTCCCGTGACATACCATACTTCTCATGCATTCTTTCAATCTCAAAAAGAAACTTCCCCTTTTTCACCACATCGTAGTAAGTCTCGTACCAGCTTGTCGCAGCAGCAAGCTTAGGTCCCGGAAACTTCGCTAATGGAGAGAAGAGGAGTCGATAAATCACCAAACCTGAGATATAGATTGCGCTGAACACCAAAAGAATAATGATAACCCTTTGGTATGCATCATTAGGCAGATGTTCTCCAAGGGAGAGAGTATGGGGGGAATTGGAAAACAGAAGAGAAGCCATGACTAGAAACGGCTCAAAATTTGAGATAAGGCAGGATCGTGGTAACGGTCAGGAGAGAACGCAGAAGGCATTCATTATTCATAAAGCAATGGATTTCGTGTGTTTTCGCTGTCAAACTCAAGGAGGAGATGTTTCTATAGATTGGTTATGTAACAGTATTATGAGACCACTTAGCTCACCTCAGGAGGGGCGACAAGAGATTCCTCCGTGTCCATGCCTAGCTTGCCCATCAGGGTAGCAACGAGAACAAACAAGATACACGCACCTGATCTAGATCTCTTATCTGTGCTTACTATCTCAGTCTCCAATCCCGCCCTTTACCTGCTCATCCTGGCCGGGCCGAGGGTGTAACTACGCACGGGGTGGTGACTGTCTCTGACCGAGAATTTGATATCGATGTACATCCGTATACGGATAAATCCCCCTGCAGTCATCGTCTCGGTCTCGGCGTGGTTGCAGGAATTAGGGCCTCCTAAGGAGTCACATGTAGATGGACTATCTCTGTAGTATCATAGTTAGAACATATTTGGGTTGGCTATTTTTGATCGTGCCATACTGCATAAAAGACGCTCTCATGGCCTGATACTCACAGATAGATGCCCATCCTCAACCCTCCATAGATCTCACTCTCACATCTTTCACCTATACCCTGCATTATCCCATTTAGAGTCGTTCAGACTCTACCCTTCACCATACTCGCTGGACCAGGCTCCGGAATACGTTTTCCTCCTCATAAGTACAATGGCGTACTCATATTCAACGGTCGTTGATCCATCCACTTATGAGACTCAAGGTCTTTGCGATGGCATTGATCTCCGGAGACATGTAGCGGCCGACTTGGAAGAGATCGGTACGTTAAGGGCCCAAGAAGACTGGCGCCGCTTAGTTGGGCCGGTAGCAAAGCCTTATAAGGGTGGCCTGAATCCGAACTACAGTTTCATGACTGTATCGGTGCCTGAGTGTATCCCCGAGAGACTTGAGATCATCAGCTACGCCAATGAGTTTGCTTTCCTCCATGACGGTATGTATCGGATCCCCTAAAACGAGAGTAAACACTAATAGAACGAAGATGTCATAGAGGTTGCTAGCAAAGATATTCGTGATGCCTCCAATGATGAGATGTTACAAGCATTCGAAGAAGGTGCTCAGACAGGCAAGATCGAGGACAATGGTGCCTCCGGAAAACGTAAAATTGCCGCTCAGATTCTCAAGGAGATGATGGAGATCGATCCTGAGAGAGCCATGGTCGCCATCAAGAGTTGGGCAACGTTTGTAGAATATGCAAGTGGGCGACAACACCACATTCACTTCAACAAACTGGAAGAGTACATTCCTTACAGATGTCTCGATGTGGGATATATGTGAGTCTTCTGTCCTTTCACCACTGGCCTTTGGCCTTTCAACCAAATCGTGTGTTCTAACCTGTTATCAGGTTCTGGCACGGCCTTGTCACTTTCGGATGTGCTATCACCATCCCAGATGAAGAGGCTGCCGAGACGAGAGAGCTCCTTACTTCAGCCTTGATCGCCGCATCTCTAGGAAACGACTTATTCTCCTACGAGAAGGAATACGAAGACACTATGAGAGCTGGTCTTCCTGATGTCGTGAACGCCATCTGGGTCATTATGGGAGAGCACGGCTGCACCGAACAAGAAGCTAAGGAAATCTGCAAGGAGCGTAGTAAGTATATTCTTTTCCCACCTTCAAAGAAAAAAACCCTTCATTCCGGATTAGGTGCCGCGGAAACCCCCGATTCTCTCAAAATGTTCAATATAAGACTTGAGAATCACAGTAGCTGACTCCGAGGCATAGTTCGTGTGGAGAATGCCAAGTACGTTAAGGTTGTCGAGGAAATGAGGAAGCGAACAGATCTATGCGACGATGTCAGAAGGTATATCGACGTCATGCAATACTCCCTCTCTGGAAACCTGGTTTGGAGTATCCAATGCCCAAGATACAACAAAGGTTCTACATTTAGCGAGTTGCAAATCCTGCGAGCTAAGCATGGAGTTGCGAAGTACCCTGCGCTGTGGCCGCCAAAGGAGACACCCAATGGCATCCCTACCCATCGCAAAGACTCTGCTGTCGGCCTTAGTGTTAATGACAGCACACTAGAAGAGGAGCCTAAAGACGACGACCAAGAGATGTACTGGGGAATCAACGGTGTCGGCATCCGCATCGGAAACGGTGTTGATGAGCACGGTGTGGGCAGCCACAACGCCGCTCAGACCAACGGCCACTCTGTTGATGCCCAGGAAAACGGAACTAAGCATGTGAATGGCAACGGCATAGAGACTAATGGTGTTAAGAAGCCAGCTCATAGCTCAAAGCCAAGCACGGACTCACTCACATTGGATAGTGTAGTCTCCTTGGCTCTTGATAAAGAACTGCCGGAGTTGGGCGACGGCGTAAGTCTATCATTCTTACCCCCAAATGCGCAGTATCTTCGTTATGATAGCTAACGAGGTAACAACGTAAAGGTCGTTCTTCAACCCTGGCGGTATCTCACTTCGCTTCCATCGAAGGGGTTCCGTGATCAAGCCGTTGACTCTCTTAACACTTGGCTCAAGGTCCCTTCAAAAACAGCTCAAAAGATCAAGGAAGTTGTGAAGATGCTTCATAACGCTTCCCTCATGTAAGTCCCACACAAATCCAGCCATCTACTTCTCCTGCGATATAGCATCGAAAAAAGCCTAACCGCGTCTTAGGCTTGATGATCTCGAAGACGGCTCACCACTCCGTCGCGGAAGGCCATCCACGCATGATATCTATGGTCCTGCTCAAACAGTCAACAGCGCGACTTACCTATACATCCAAGCGACAAAGCTAGCCTCTGAACTAGAGAATGAAGCATGCTTCCATATATTTACAGAAGAGATGCAGCGGCTCTACGTGGGTCAGAGCCACGATCTATACTGGACGCACAACGCAATGTGTCCTTCGATAGCAGAGTACCTCAGAATGGTTGACGATAAGACCGGGGGCCTATTCCGTATGCTGACTCGCATGATGGTGGCGGAGAGCCCAGTCGGCAATAACTTATCAGGCGTTGACCTTGACCTCCTGAGCTGTCTTATTGGCCGGTTCTTCCAGATCCGCGACGACTACCAGAACCTAGCTTCGGCCGACTATGCCAAGAAGAAGGGTTTCGCTGAGGATCTAGACGAGGGTAAATACTCTTTCGCACTTATCCATTGCATCCAAGCTCTAGATTCGGAGCCTAAGTTCGCTGGCGAGGCGATGCAGCTGCGGGCACTCCTAGTTAAGCGGAGATTCGAGGGCAAGCTCAGCAACGAGGCTAAGGGGGAGATCCTGACAATCATGAAGAAGACCAAGAGTTTGGAATACACGCTTGGAGTCATTAGAACTCTGCACAGTGAGCTCGATAAGGAAGTTGGAAACCTCGAAAAGGCTTTCGGTGGAGAGAACTTTCAATTGCGACTATTGATGGAAATGTTAAAGTTGTAGATAGCTGAGAAGAGTGTTTCATTTATATATACTTAGGTAGAAAGGAGTTTTGAGTGGAAATCACATTTACTTTAATTAACGCTCCTTCAATAAACCCCGAACTTTCCGAGCATCTCTCATCATGGGTGGTGTGGCTGGTGAGTGGCTGCCCACCTACTTTAGCCACACACCCATAGCAGTCGACGGCGAGTTTGTTTTTTATACGTACTTAAGACCCCATGTGGGGAGACTACTAATATACCACAGTAATAGCAAAAGCATGAATCGAGATAGGGCGGCGTGGCTATGTACCTATATTTGATAGATTTTGAAAGGGACTGAAGTGCGCCGGGTGGCCCGTACCCCCATAATCATAGGTCAATTTCAATGTAGTTAACCCACAGCCACGTGCAAGTCAACCTAAACACAACTAACTCAATAGATTTCGTAAGCTAACAAAGCTGAAGGATAATGGATTTATACCTTGGTAGTAATGATTCAGGACGAAGGCGTGGCGAAGGACAGGCGATTCCAGGTCTGCCCGTCAGTTTACAGGAATATACCTGGCGGAGATCGCTATGGCACACTCATCTCTCCAGAGGACGGGATGGGAACTTTAGGATGAAATGCCAACAGGAAAAGCTTAAGGACAGAGTGATTCGTATTGTGACATGGCCCGACGCAGCGGACAACTGCCCCAAAGACAGGCGTCATGGTCGTTACCTTGCCGTCTTTTGGCTACCCCAAGTCAAGATAGCTAATTCTGTCACCTATCGCGTTTTTCCGCATAGTCACCTTCATACACCGCAACACACAAGAGAACAAGCTCAAGTGATATCTAAGCATGAATATATGAAGTATATTCCGGTATAGTAAATGGTTCATAACTTTCAAACAAAAGGGACGCACTGGGCGCGTCGAATTTTAACATCAACGCCACATAATGTAATACAAGCCCCTTAAACTCCAAATCTTATGCACAAATACAGTACACCCCCACATACCTTTGAACAATGCTGGCTAGGCATGTCTACAGTTTCATACCCGACATCTTAGCGACTCTGAGACTCTGCCTCATGCTCAAATCAAGCATGATTTCCTCGCTGCCACCAGGGATGGCGTAAGCGCGGACATCACGGTAGAGGCGCTCGACCTTGGCGCCCTGGCCACCGCGCGAGTAGCTCAGGCCGCCGAAGATCTGACTAGCCTCGCGGGCACAGAACTCGAACGTCAGTGTGCTTTGGGCTTTGAGGCCGGCGATGGCGCCGCCAAGACGCAACATGGCCTCGGTATCGCCCATCTTCTCGCACTGGTAGACTAGATTCTCCAGCCAGTTGTACGAGGCTTCGATCTGGCGGGCCATGTGTGCCAGCTTCATGCGTATGACGGGGTGGTCGATCAGCTTCTTGCCGAATGTCCGCCGCTTGCTTGCGTATTTGACTGATTCCTCGTAGCACACGCGCGAGAACCGCAGGGACTGGATGATGATGCCCACGCGCTCGTGGTTGAAGTTGGTCATGATGACTAGATAATGGTCAGCCCAAAGCACGTGTTAAAAGACACCCATTGGAACTTACCCTTGAAACCCTGGTTCTCTTTGCCTAGCAGGTTTTCAACCGGTACCTTGACATCTTCAAATGTGATGTATGTCGTACCGCTGGACCACACACCCTGGCAATCCATGCGCCTTGTGCTGACGCCGCCCAAATCGCGCTCAATCAGCAGTAGCGACACACCATTCATGCCCTCGCCGCCAGTCCGTACAGCAGTGGTGAAGTAGTCAGACCAGATACCATTGGTGATCCATTTCTTCTCGCCATTGACGATGTAATGCTTGCCATCCTCAGATAGCTTGGCCTCGCAGGTCAGATTAGCCACGTCGCTTCCGGCATCGGGCTCGGTAATAGCGAGACAGATGCGCTTTTCGCCTGTCAGGATACCCGGCAAGATACGGTCCTTGAGGGCCTTCTTGCCGAACTTGACTAATGGTGGCGCGCCGATGCCGAAACCGCCGATCATGTTCCAGACGAAACCACCGGAGCCGACCCGCGACAGCTCATCGGTGATGATCATCTCGTGGAACAGATCCCATTTCTCAGGCGGCACCGACTTGACTGTGTTCTTGGTGTATTCTACAGGGAATTTAACGCCTAGTAGACCGGCGAGGTAGCCGCGACGGCCGGCCTCGAGGAAGATCTCACGAGGCACTTCCTTCTTCTCGTCCCATTCGGTAACGAACGGCTCGATATCCCTCTCAACCCATTCGCGGACTTCAGCGCGTAAGGCAGCGTGTGATTCGTTGTAGTAGGCGGAGTGGTACTAGAAGTAGTTGTTAGTTGCATCCTCAACTGCGGGTTACGAATAAGCATAGCAAGCAACACATACGTTTTGATACCAGCTGGGGTCGGCAAAGGGGATTTGAGATCCGTATTGCTCTAGGGCCTCGGCCTCTTCTTCTTGCGACGACTCGACAGGGGCTTTTGTGGGCACGGGCGCAGCGAGGGTGGTGGTGGGTTTTGCCTCGGCTTTAGGCACAGGCTTAGGCGAGGGTGTGGGCTCAGGCTTGGGTTTGGAATCTAATGATCCGATCTGAAGAGAAGGCTTGTACTTCTTGAGGATGCCTTCGTTGTGGTATTTCCAAAATTGCTTCGATGCGTCCTTGCCGGCGACCCGGGTCAAGATCTTCTTGCCACCTGCAATTGAAGCCAGACATTAGTGAATGGCGCATAATTAAGACTGCGCGGGCGCAATGGCTTAATTGTGTAATGTTGCAGGTAAATGACCTCGACGTACCTGGGTGGTCATCTTGAAACTTCGTCAAGTCGTAAACGTCCTCATCGACGATGATCCATAGCGAATCGCCTTTGTTGTGCGACGCAACGTCGGCTTTGCTGAATGTCTTAGACATGGCGAAGAGAGCGACAACAAGAACGAGGAACACCAGTGATATAGATCAAGATGGGATAGCGTAAATTGAAGCGTCAGGTATGAAGTGCGAATGAGAAGAAAGTAAAAGTTCAGCAACGGATGGAAATACGAGAGAAACAGTAGAAGGCAGCTTTATTACTGCAGAGTGCTACACAGCTATGACGAAGCTCGGCTCGCATTTTCACATGCCGCAAACAGCAAACGGCGCCGGCTGGCGTGACTTGGAGGTGACTAGAGAGATTCCAGCGAGTCACGAGCCGCTTATTGCTGACAATTGAAGGCTTAATAGAAACCGAAACCCCACAGCCCACGCCATGATCCCCATACTATTCCCCGAGAAAGAAAGAGGTCCAATTTCCGGGGTCCCGTCTCAAAATACTAGTGTGATGCGGTAGTACGGTAAAATGCTCAGTCATTTGGCATGTGATGCTCTCTCCGATACAGTAACAGATACACTAACGATGTGCTGTCAGTCAGTGCCAGAATGCGAGACCGGTGATGTCATGCAGCCACGCTTGACCTACCCCAATCAGCCAATAGGGCCCGCGCCCTGCCTGCATAGGGGACTTGCCGAGGCACGTTCGTTTATGGTTAGATTAGATTAGGTGCGTACCTACATGTAGGCAGCTTAGCAACACCAGGTGAAATCAACATGTTTACAGTACAATACACTCTGGTGTGGTTGGTCCGGCATTAATATATAAATATACTAGGCACATATAGCTATATCATACATAGTATGATCTCAGCTACTAGTAAAACAAAACAAGTGTGGGACTGTAGAAGAAGCCCTGTTACATCTGCCTACACCACAAATGAATGAATCTGGTAGATTAAACGCTGTGTGAAACTTGCTGCTGTGGCGCAGAAAAGTGGCTAACCTTAGAGAGTGGCTGCAGAGAGAGGGGAGAGGGAAGGATTATTTAGTGGTCAGATGGCCTGTGCCGGTCCCGAATCCGATCCTTCTAAATCAATCAGATCGACCACTCAAGAGAAACCACATTTGCCATCACCGCATCCGATCTGGCCTGCGAAACCTCGGGGCGTTTTGCATACTTGGCTTGACAGCTGCAGGATTAAGACTTAATACACTGCCAATTGCGTGTAGTCGTCTCTCGGCATCAAGCGAGTCTCAAAAATGTGATCGATACATGAGTAACCGTCGTAGTTTGGCGGTAACCCGTTCACTCAAGGCTTCAATTGGGTTCTTGGTTCTCAGGGTAATGATTCCATACCTAAGGGAAAGATTCATGATATTGTGGCCGACTATTGACTTGATGAAGTGATATTTTACTTTCCTCTCCATGCGCTACAAGCGGCTAATGTGGGCTGCATGAGGCCTGCGTATGGTGGCTGAGCTTATAACCCTCCTCGTCCTTCACACGTTTCATGACTGGTACCATTCACAGTGTAGGATTAGCTGCAGTTCCCCTGTTTCGTTCCTTGCCGGCTCCCTCATCACATAGCGTTTTATTCCTTTTTTACGCATCTCGACCATGGTGAAAACTTTGTTTCCTGATACACATTTTTTATTCTCTTCCACGGGCAGTTCACCAGAGTCAGCTTTCCCAAGGCGTCAATCGCAGTTCTGAAACCTAAGCTACCCAATTGATCGATCGCATCCACATAATGAGACTTCTCAATGCCCGCACTCGCCAAATTCACAATTTCGTATCGGAGGACATCGAAGAATTTGCAATCCTTTCCCATACATGGGGCCCTGGAGAAGTTACCCTTCAAGACTGGCAGAGTTTATCCACAGCCGAACTTGAATTGAAGGAAGGTTATCGCAAGATTGATCATTGTTGCAAACAAGCACTTGAGGATGGTTACGGTTGGGTGTGGATTGATACCTGCTGTATCGATAAGAGCAGCAGCGCCGAGTTGTCTGAAGCTATAAATTCTATGTTCAGATGGTATCAAGATGCTGCTATTTGCTACGCGCATTTAGCAGATGTTTCGGACAATATCGACCGAGACAACCTTCTGCCGGCATTGTCGGGAAGTCGATGGTTTACTAGGGGCTGGACTTTACAAGAATTACTCGCTCCTCGAGACATTGTCTTCTTCTCAGAGAATTGGCAGAACCTGACCACGAAGCTTAAGTCAGTCGAAATATTATCTACCATTACCGGCATAGAAGAAGGATACCTTAGGGGGGGCCCGATCGAAGATGCTAGCGCGGCAAAGAGGATGTCGTGGGCCGCCAGTAGGGAAACAACTCGCATTGAGGACGTTGCCTACTGTCTTCTAGGGATATTCGACGTTAACATGCCACTAATATATGGTGAAGGCAAAAAGGCATTCAAACGACTACAAGAGGAAATTATAAAGGCTAGTCCTGAGGACCACACCTTATTCGCGTGGGGGGAGCTTGTGGAAAAAATGACTGACATCCCCTATTTAATCACCGATCAAGAGAAAGCCACCGAAATGGACGAGATATCATGGGAAGCTTCAAAGGTCACACCACCTCTCTCTGGCTTGCTGGCAGAATCACCTTCCGACTTCAAAAACTCTGGTGGTTTTATGACTAGCGTCATTTCTTCCAAGTTCTACAAGTATGCACCTCGAGGCATTATCACATCACTCCCTCAAATCCAGGATACGGGCATCCGGCTCGAATTGCCAGTCCGGTACAATCAGTATCAATCAATATACTACTGGAAGCAGCCTCAGATTGCTACGCTACACAAAATAGGGGTAGCCATTTTATTCTGCTGTCACAAGAAAGCTCCCAACTCCCTTCCAGCAATCTTACTTCGTGGCTCCAGCGAGAAGGGTTCTTCCTATAATCGTACACGGGAGATTTGTATTCGCTACGCTCCACTGTCGCAAGCCTTATCACCGCCTATATTTAAGAACCGCCAGATGGTCAGCATCAGGCCGCAACGACCGCTACGTATTGAGTCCGGAGATATAATGTTGCGTCGGTATATCTGTGGTAAAAATACCACAGCTAAGGGATGGTATTTAGAAAAGGCTCAGTCTATTCCTGAGGGCCTCATTAGGATGCATGGAGCTAAGAATGGGCTGATCTGTATCTTGTATAACCGCATCTGTCAGGTGACATGCCGACACGGCTTCGGTATCAAATTGGAGCGGATCAAGAAAGATAACGAAGATATGGCAGGTATATCTGCAGGTCTATTACCAGTGGACAACGGACCTCCAGAGGGGACTAAATTTGTCCCGATAAAGCCAGACTTAGGTCTCGAGTGGCACCCTCGCAACCTCAGTTCGCGCCGTAATATTCTTCCTGAGCTTAAACAGGTCATAAATATGCCATCCGATACCGTCGTCTTTGATATCCTACCATTTCCTGTCATCACAATCAAAGCCGAGCGAGTTCAATTGAATGCCAAAGGTAATGCAAATGATAGCTTCGTCGATGTATTGGACATCGTGATCACAGAAAGGATGTCGCCGTCCTGCCTAAAGGATCAGCACGAAACTCATGGGAACGCCCATTAGCAGATAGTGGATATTAAACGGAGGCTTGCGCCATTTTCCTCAAATAGTAGTATCACGAGGACGTCATACGTTATGAATCAGTCTCTACAACTATAAAACAGGTGTTACGCATACTCGTGCCTCGCGTGTTTTCGGCTATTCGCCGATCAATACTTGTTTATCATCCGACGCGGTGGTGAGTGCGCTCCCCCTCCAAACATCTACATACTAACAAACCACAGGCCATTTAAAAATACGATATACCAGGCAGCATCCTGTCATGCATGTGTGATGATAACCTCACGTTCTATATCGATAGTTAGATTGCGAATAGAGAAGCTTCACGACGAAACACAATCTCACTCATGATCAAACGTTGATAAGACTCGTCTACTATCTAGTCTACATAGCCACATATAGTAACTACGGCCCCGGACGATCGGACTGACCACTCCAATTTCTGTCGAACAACGCATGGCCGAAATGGTTGAAGATAAGCATTCTTAATTAAGTGTTATAAACGGACTGCTACATGAGAACAGAATCCCGGGATAACGGCCCCATAGTTCACCGTCTTATAGAACAGGCGTGCAATTTAGCCAGAAGATCAGTTGCCAGACAGGGCTGGAAGCAATATAAAGTTCATTCCAATTGGCCTTCCACCTTCGGCGTGCCTTATCAACGGCGTCGAGATTTAATTATTGTCAATGCGGATTCGTGTGTTATGATGTAACCGGTGTATCTGTGCCTTAGACACCTGAGTTAGAACGTCATCCCGATCAGAAATAGCATCCCTCCCGTCGCTCCGGCGTTTCTCAATACTAGTGATCGCCGTTGTGCGTCCTTCGTCACAATGCGGAGGGGTTCGGTTTGATAAAGCCCGACTAGTCGCACCCCTCGGGACAGGAGCGGTGGCCAGGACTATGAAGCTAGTGAACGCGCGCGAATCAACCCACAACCACAATGCGATACGTGAAATCCGCTCTCTCGTTGGTATTGTGGCTATGGGCAACATTAACTCTCAGTATTCCGAATTGCCCTTTTCCGGGAGCAGCTTTCCCCAAACCGACCAACTTGGCCACATCGCAGACTTTCCAAGCAGCCCTGAAGAATCTCACAGCAGCTTTTGAGACGTACGACAAAACGGAGTCGAACAACCCAAATGGCACATCATGGTCCCTCCAGGTATTCTCTGCTTCATCGGATACGGCGCTATGGGAACACTACCATACAGCGAAGAACCTCCTCGACCAGTCGAGCGACTTCGCCGTCGGCCCGGACACGGTATACCGACTGGGAAGCCTGACCAAGATCTTCACTATCATGACTTTCATCGCCGAGGCTGGCGACGCGCGCTGGAATGATCCGGTTACGAAATACGTGCCCGAGTTGCAACTGCTTGCCGCGAGGGCGCAGTCAGATCCCGTTATGAATACCGATTGGAGTAGCGTCACGATTGGCGCTTTGGCGAGCCATATGGCTGGTATCATGAGAGATTGTAATAATCCGCATAGAAGATCCCAAGGCAGGAATATCGCTAATGGGAAACAGACGCTCTAGAAGGCGAATTGACACAGGAGCACAACCAGACTGTGCTGATGGGCCAGGGATTCCCTGCCGCGCCAGCAGGGCAAGTACCTCTATGCGGGGAGGCAATCCTTTGCAATCGAGCTCGTACGCAAGCCGTATTTCCCCTCTACTCTACCCAGAGCTAACCACGGTCAGAGCTATTCGCGGGTCTGGAGATTATTCCCCCATCTTTCGTGCCGTCGAACACACCGGCGTACTCGAACCTAGCGTATCAACTCCTAGCGTATGCGCTGGAGGCCATCACGCGGAAAAGCTTCGCGCAAATGGTCGAGACCGACATCATAGAGAAGCTGGGCCTCAATCGCACGTATTACCGCACAACCCCGCCTCACAGCTTCGGGGTGATACCACCGGGCAACGAAAATGGATGGAACTTTAGCCTAGGGGAATCCAGCCCGTAAGGTCCCCTTCACATCCATCCACCCCTAACTACGCGATCTTCGCTTACGAGGCCACAGGACAGGAAACATGTATTCCTCCATCTCTGACATCTCCAGCCTCGGGCGCGCCATCTTCCGCAACACGATCCTCACAGCCGCGCAAACGCGGCGCTGGCTCAAGCCCGCCGCCACAACGGCCGATATCTACGAGGGGCTGTCCTACCCCTGGGGCTACCGCCGGATCCGGCTGGGGCCGGAAGGCAGCGGTCTGGCGAACCGCATTGTGGACTCGTACAACAAGGCTGGCAGCATCAACAAGTACGCGTCGATCCTAGTCCTACTGCCCGACTACGACGTCGGCTTCGCCGCGCTGCTCGCGGGCGGGTGGCCCGGGAACGCGAACTGGAAGATGGCGGACACGATCGGGCCGGTGCTGCTGCCGGCCCTCGAGGCCGCGGCGCGAGAGCAGGCCGAGGAAGACTACGCCGGCACGTACAGTGCCGGCGACTCGCTGAACAGCTCCATAACGCTCAGCACGGACCCTGGCAAGCCGGGCCTCGGCATCGATCGCTGGGTGAGCAACGGCACCGACATGATTTCTATCGCGGTGCGGTACGCGCTCTACGCGGGCGCCAAAGGGCCCAGCATCCGCCTCTTCCCCACGGGGCTGGAAAGCAGCGGCAGCGGCAGCGGTGGTGCGAAGAAGAAGATCGCTTTTAAAGCCATGATCGAGAACACGGATAACGCGGACCACAGCGACAGCATGTTCTCCACGAACTGCGGCACCTGGGTCAGTCAAACGGTCACCGTGTACGCGGACTACCCCCTCGACCAATTCGTCTTTAGCGTCGGTGAGGACGGCAAGGCGGAGAGCGTGCTGCCGTTGGCGCTGCGGACGGTGCTTTCTAGGGCGGAATGAATATGGTCGGCGGCAAGCCCGTTTACACGGTCAGGGGATGAAAGATCGGATTCTGGATATGAATCGATGGAAATCTACCGAGGCGCTCACTCCCAGGGACTGTAATTTCACATTAAGCAGGCATGAATGCGATTAAGAAATATCATGAAGCTGAATTATAGGATAGATAATAAAGAAGAGCCTTCGTAACGTTCCCGATAAGTATGCATCATTTGTTTTCGCTCATACGACTTAGCTAGGGCCTAGGACGATACAAACCGCGGCGTAGCGGTACCAGCAGCCCAATCAAAGCCGCTCTGAAGTTCATTGCTTAACGCGAGTACTCTACGTAAGTACATGACGAGAAAGGAGTAGCGTGACAAACACCGGACACAACATTGATGACGAACCCGCCGATCAGGGGCAGGGATAAATTATGTGTGGGTCGTGAATGGTGATCGTTCGGAGCTTGAGCTGGCGCTGACCACCGCCTGTCACGGGACAAATGTGCCGACAACTTAGTACCAAAGGTAGGTAGGTAAGTAGTGTACCTTGGTTATATGCTGGATAGTAGGATCTATCCGCCTCGGCTAGCTTCGTAAGCGGCAGGCAAGTACGACGCTAGCGGTAGAGAGCGATAAGTTGTATCTACACTATAGACCAGTCATCGAATATCAACAAGATGAGGCAAGTAGTTAAAGCAAAGTATACAGGAATTCTTTGTATAAAGTAGTTATATCCTCTTAGGTAATGTAATGCCTATATTCTCTACAACACCGATCCACCGAGGGAAACGCCGGCTCTATGCTGATTTGATTTGATAAAACGATGCTGAATAAACCGACCCCGGCTTTCCCCCCTTCCCATGCCACAAGCAAAATGATATATATCTTTTCGTCGCCCATTCTATCAAACACCAACACCGCGGCCTCGTCTTCTCCCAAGGAGCCTGACAAAACGGTCGCTTTCATCCCTAGGTTATTGCCCCTTCATCAGCCCCAGCTGGGCAGCGGCGTGTCCCGAGGGGGTAGCGGAGCTAGCAGCTACCTTGACGCTCTCAAAAACACCGCTCAACGCATGTCCGATCTCGTCCAGAATCGGGGGTCTGTTCTCATGAGCCCTAGCGTCGATACCATGTTGCTCCTTGGCATTGACGCGCGTCAACTCGGTGACGAAACTCTGTCCCCACCAAGCGGAGGTGTATTTGAAGACATATCGCTCGAGCTTGCGGAAATTGGCCTTCCGCATCTCGGGGGACATGGTAACAGCATCGTGGATCGCGTTCGCGAGCTCCTCGGTGTTCCAGGGATTCACGATGAGGCTGCCGTTGAGCGACTGCGCTGCGCCCGTGAATTCGGAGAGGATCATGACGCCGTGTCGCTGGCGCTGCGTGGCGATGTACTCGTACGAGACGAGATTCATGCCGTCTCGGGTCGAGCTGACCAGGCAAGCGTCGGAAACAGCGTATAATGCGCAGAGCTCGTCGAAGTTGACGCTCTGGTGGAGGAAATGGATAGGCATGAATTCAATAGTTCCGAATCTGCCATTGATCCTTCCGACTAACTCGTTGACGACGGCTCGGAGGTTTTGGTATTCTTCCACATCCTGCCGCGAAGGCACGGCAACTTGCACTAGTACGACCTTTCCGATCCATTCGGGGTGCTCTGTCAGGAACACCTCGAGGGCATGCAGTTTTTGCGGCACACCTTTGATGTAGTCGAGTCTGTCCACGCCGACGATGAGCTTGACGCCTTCGAATTTGCGCGACAAGGCGGCGATGCGTTCCTGTACTTTCGGCTTCTTCAAGCCTTCCACGAATTTCTCGGGATCTATGCCGATAGGGAATGCGGCGACGGTAACGAATTTACCCTCATATTCGACGCCGTTGGGAGTCGTTTGGGTATCGAGGATGCGGGAACAGGCACTGAGAAAGTGTCTCGCGTAGTCGTAGGTATGGAAGCCGATGAGATCGCATTGGAGGAGTCCCTTGAGCAGGGCTTCCCGCACTGGTAAGATACGGTAGACCTCACTGCTGGGGAACGGAGTATGGAGGAAATACCCAATCTTGACGTCTTTCCTGTGACCGAGCCCTTTCCGTAGCATCTCGGGTAGCAGCATTAAGTGGTAATCATGAACCCAGATTATGTCGCCGTCCCGCACATCCTTCAAGACGGCCTGGGCGAACAGTTTGTTTACTTCCTTGTAGGCTGTCCAAGCGCTCTCGTCAAAGGTAATCTCGCCGGGGTGGTAGTGGAATAAAGGCCATAGGATTGAGTCTGTCGGGAAGGTCAGTCAGCAACGTCAAGGTCTCACTAACGGGAGGAGGGTGTGGGCATACTGCTAAAGCCGTTGTAATGCCGATCGGCGAGCTCGTCGTCGACGAAGATGGGGTGGGCACCATATTCGTCTTTCAACTGCTTGGTAACGGTGACTACCTCGCCCTCGGGAACCTCCATACCCGGCCACCCATACCATTGAAAGCTCGTTGTCTTGCTCAAGCCACTCAAGCCAGCAACGAGGCCGCCGGAGGACATGGAGAACTCGTATTCGCCCTCATCTTTTCGTTTTATGGTTATAGGCAGGCGGTTGGATATGAGGAGCAGTCGGCGATCTCCAGTCGGAGACGCATCGTTTTCGGACATGTTATTGGTTATATGGCGAGTGACCAAGGATAGCATGAAGAATGCCCTGGGTACTACTATGCCGTGAATTGTGCCCTAAGGGGCTCGGACGGACCGAGGTGGCTACCAGGTAAAACCGCAAGGTCGAGGGATGGTGGCACCCGTAAACTCCCGGTAGTAGGACTCGAGCACAAAACTCCCGATGTACGAAAAAGAGGATTAATGCGTTCGCCCGGTTCCGTCTATGTACGAGAGGTTCGATATGCAGCGGTCGGTATGGCGAGGTGTCCAAGACAACCTTGTTGAAGTGAACAATGTGAACTTTGTAGATTCAAGTGGATGGAGGGGTAGGTAAGAAATGGGATGGGAACTAGTCGATCAGTGTCACGACGAGAATAAGGTGAGATGGAAGAGAAGGCAAGAGAAGAGAAGTGAAGTGATTAGAAGCAGAGAAAAAGGTTTCTTTACTGGACAGGATGAAAACAAATATATAATGGCTGGTCAATGCTGGATGCTGAATCAGTGGTGCGAATCGGAGGAAACGAATTGAGTTTATGAGGGACAAAAATGACCTATTATTTAAGTATCGAGGGCAACGCAAAAAGTTTAAGCCAACTACGTAATGTTGTAGTGGAGAGGTGTCTCGTTTTAGCGGCCGTATGGGGATTAGTGTCTTTCTAGTGTGTTCTCTTCAGTGGACACTAAGCCAGAACTAGGCCTACTGTAGCATTCATTTGAGCCGAACCATTGCTAAATATGGCGCACCGTTGCGGTACGTACCTACCTAAGGTACCCATTCATTCCCCCGCCCTACGATGCAACCTTGGAGGCCGATGTAGAGGTACCTCCATCGGCGGGCATGTTTCCAGCTATAGCAGACACTCTCACACTACAGCACACGGATATTCGAGGCATCTAACTAAATGGCAGATCATCCTTCATCAGTCTGTGTATTTTCCTTCTCGAATATCGTATCAGAGGAACTTGAGTTGTTGAACGAAATGCGAACATCAGACGCCAAGCCCCAGTATGACGTATTTGTACGATATTTTATCATCTGATTGCTTGCGCCCATCAGCTTGGTATGCCTGGTATCCCCAGCCCGGGATGGATGGATTGATTGATTGCTCGACTTCCAGTGTATAATGTGCATCATAGGTACTGGTACATGTGCCATAGCTGCCCAGTCCTTTTCCCACCGGCACGATTTACTCGTTCGTTCATCATTTCGCTACTCTTGACGCGTTGTTTCGATCAAATGTTGGTGGTATCCAGACATGATACATTATCCCGTACTTTTCGTAGCCAATCACGGCCCGATATTGGGCTTCCATGTTGCCCGATGTAGGTATACATTTGAGCCGGAGCAAAATGTCCTTATCCATGTTTTTTTTAATCTTTTTTTCGTAGTATAAAGACCCGACATGAAGTAATTTCTCACGTACCGTACGGTAGTAGTACAAACTGATCTCATCGGATCTTTTTTTTATATAAGATTACCGTGCACCGTGTAATTCGACCACGTTGGTGGAAAGGGAGGTTCCCCCTCCGCTGACGACTTAAGAAAGACATCAAGCGCGATAGCCAGCCAGCCAGCCAGCCAAGCCACCATATCGAAATGTGTGAGCGAGCGTTGGAGCTTGCAGCCCACCGCGGTTTAGGTAGACATACATGAACGTTTTTATCTAAATCAAGCTTCTTTTATTACATGACGACTAATAAGACGTCAGCTTTTTGCCACGTGAAAGATATGCAGGGGGCTGCCACTGGCTGTCCACTCGATAACGGTAGAATTATCCCTCTCTTGAATGCTTAATTGCTCATTGCCGCTCGTCGGATCCCCTTCGGCATCACGCATCACGTCGACCTACCTACCTATATTCCTCACCCGCTCTCCTTTCCAAGTCTCACGAACGACTGCGAGGTTTTAAAGACGCATTCCTAAGCCCGTAAATTAGTCACCGCCGTGATTACTACGGTATTATCATCATGTGGATCGATATATATATGAATAGTAGATTAACTATACGACATAAAAAAAGAAACTCGGATTCGATGAACATCAAGCGCTCAAATCTTGCCTCCCTGCCTCCCGGGGGTATAAAACGACCCGTATAAAACCGAATGAACCTCAAATCATCGGGCCCGACCAATCAGGCAAAAGGTCGTTGCTATCAACTTCTCTTATGCCTCCATACTTGTTGCTACCTATCCTACTGTAGTAGCCCTCTTTCTCTCTCTCTCTCTCTCTTATGATTCTTCTCCGTACACAACAATGAATGCCGACCCCGCTAGAATGAGATGAAATGAAAAAAAGCCCCGTGCAGGGCGTGTTCTTCCCAACCGTTTTTGTTGTGGTTGTGTTTGTATGGGGTAAATTGTTATGCCGTACGATGCATGCATGCACTACCTATCGATATAATTTGTCCCGAGACTCCGGTGAAAATGGCCGAAGGGTATAATACATAATAACTGTCGAAATGGCCTTATCGACGAAGGCGTGAATGCAATAGAATGAGACAAGTGAAGAAGAAGAAGAAAATTCAAAATGGAAAAAAGCGCCGTGGTTCGTGATGCATGTCTGATTGACATGCATTGTTCGATCATCATGGGTTTGATGATGATGCAATGATCTTTCGCAAATATACAGATGAAGCCGCACATCTCCTACGTGGTGATGGGCCAGTCTTCATTTTTAGAGTGTTGGTACTGGTGCTAGGGTATAATTTAGTAATCATATCGGTAGCACACTGTGCCGCTGAGCGTGTTCAAGACCTCGCCAACCGTGACATCCGGGCGGAGGCCATTCGTGCTCAGCTTGGTCTCGAGCGTGATGGGGGTGCACGGGTCCGCCTTATCGGCGCACCCGCTGATGGCCGTGCGGCGCGATGGCATGGCGTTCTGCCAGATGCGGAACGTGTGGTCGACGAACAGGTGATGCATGAAGAAGATAGGGTCGCCGACCGATGCCGACACCTCTGCCATGACGGCGCCGATGCCGTTGTGGCCGTACCCATGGGGTCTACACAGCAAAATATTAGCACCACGGACTGATAAAGGAGGCGTTGGTGACGTACCCGAGCTCGAAACAGTCACGGAATTCCTCGTATGACTTCATCGACAAACAACTGTTCGTGAAATCCTTGTTGCATTGCGCTGTTTGGGACTCATCGACGGCTCGCGACAGGCAATGGTCGGTGTTGCCACTGCCGGGACCCACGTGCAGTGTGGTACCGGCGAATGCCTAGGCAAGCATTAGCAAGTGAAGGCGTACAAGCAAGAAAACAAGTTAAATGGTAATGCGTACACCCGATTCGATGCAGGTTCCCTGGCCGTCCTTGGTCATGGCGGGAAGATGGCCAAACCAGGCGTCGGTGAAGACATCGGAGTTAGCAAACGCGCCGGCGTGCTTGGTCTCGTCCCACCAGGGCATGGCGCGGTCGAAGCCGCACTCGTCGCGGAGCATCTGCTCGAATACCCAGACGAAGTAACGGTGCCACACGAGAAAGGCCGCCGTCTGGTGGATGTCGGCCGTCATGTCGCGGTGGACTGAGATGAGGTCTTCGTATCGGTTTTGGGAGCCGCTGTACTTGCTGCCGCCCGATGGCTTGTTCTGAAGACACTTGATGGCCTGCACAAAGGCTGTGCGATCAGACCGGCTGTAGTTGTCCCACTCAAAACGGACGTGAGAGTTACTCGGGTTGCAGGTGGCTGCGGCTGTATCGCCACTTTCTGGGGACTTCGTGGGCTCGGGGGTGCTACTCCCTGAATTATTGTTGTCATTTTCCGGTGTCGATTTAGGTTGGTTAGAGGTGTTGTCCCCTGAAGTGTTCCCTCCAGAGGTATCCTGATTATTATTGCCCGAGTCATCTGAGGGTGTTGTTGTAGGCTGCTGGTTAGAGGTGTCGTTCCCCGTAGCATCCCCATCAGTAGCTGGTGTTTGTGCGGGCTGCTCGGTCTGTTTGAAAGGGTTTTTGAAGATGCTGCCCCAATCATAAAGAGAGTATTTGGATCTGCTTCCTACACGATTCTTGGTCTCACTCTTAATCTGACCCTTGAACTCCTTCACTTCATACTTGACACCACTTTTGAGTGTGTCGTGTAGGTTCTCGGATGGGATTTTTCCAGTCTCGAAGAATTGCTCTAGGTTCTCAAAGTGAAGTTCGAGCTTGTCCTTGATGTCCTCGAGAAAAGCCACCGGCCGATCCAACCACTTCCCGGATTCATCCATCGGTCCGTCGTTGAACATGCCCATGTTGAAAAACTCCCGGATGTTCTCATCGGCCTTGTCGAAGAACTGCTGGGGATCCGCAGTCGGGAAGCTCTTGAAGCTGGATATGTCGACGTGCTGAACACGCTTCTGCACGGGCGCGTTAGGCACGGCCATGGCGGACGCCGTGATGGCGCCGCAGAGGGCTTGCGATGCAAGTGAATACCGCATAATGAATGAAACAACAGTTCTTTGTTAGGGGTATTAAAAAGAACTGTTGGGTATTACGATTATTACGTTGGCATCGATGTGAAAGTCTCTTCGAGAAGGTGAAGAGTTACACAAGCGAGCACAATATAGATAAACATGGCGTTCGGGAAAAGGAGTGCAAGTCGTTGGAGACCTCCTTTAATATCCCAATGGGTAGCGGTTCGTCGATCGTTATTTTCGCCGCGGTCGCTGCAACACGTTGGAGACACCCGCCAGGTGGTTTCTGAGTCGTTGCTGTGGGTTTGCTGGTTCAATCCAAGCAGATCGGCAGCATTCCCACATCCAGGCCCGCAAGCCTAAGGTTAGAAGACCAGGGGGTCTGGTATGGCTCTGTCTGACTTGAACGCCACAACGCCGCTTAACCGACCTCCCGCTTAAGGATTGATGTCGCTGGTTTCATCCTCCTGTGAGGCTCGGAGTACTCCTGCGCACTCCTAGATGTTGGATTTAATAATATTTTAAAGGATCACCTGTCTTGAACAACCAACATCATGAACTCTCCTGCCAATAAAAGTCTTAAGCTTAGAGTCTAGACGCTTGAATATCCCAAAATAAACTTCCACGATTCGATCACAATGCGGCAGGTCAATTACAGGGGCTTAACGATTCCTATGAATCGGCACTCGTGACGAGCCCGATGCGGTGAAGTCAAAAGTATCTGCAAGCGTCACTCCAAGCGTCATCTCACATGGTGAACCGTCTTGTCGACCGACGACAAGAGTGCTTTCACCTTGAGTTAGCATAGTGCTCGATGATCCCATCGTCATATCTGCTGTTAGCACATCCTAACGGGGTATGTACCTACCGTCCGTAGTAGCCTCGAGATGGTATTTTTCCCCACGTATGTGTGCATGTGCGCGCATGGTTCTCTGAACCCAGCGTTGCTCAATTGGCCCCAATTGACAGCCACTAGCATGTACTGGTAATGCACTTGAGGTATGCAAGCTGACCTGCCTGTTGTGTACAGTACGCTAAACCTGTGGCATGCATGCGGTCCCGCTAGTGCGGGGTTGAAGACCTCTGTGACGACAGTACTGTCAACATCATGCACCCTAAGATGGGAGCTTAAGTAAGTACGAGCGACGATATCACGATATGACGTTAATAAACTCGACTTAGTTTCCTCGACGTTGCTAAAGATGCCTCATAAAGGAAGATATGGTACGAAAGGTGAACACCACCGTTGAACGTCGTGTCCAAGTACCTTTTAACTTCCTCAATAAGACTTGGCGAAGTGCCGCCCACTGTTCAGTGACACCACAATTAAAAAAGTTGGCCGCAAAGCTCTGTGTCAGTATACGTTGCTTGCTAAACAAACGTCCTTCGCCTGCCCTCGCTGAGTGTGTGCCGCGCGATCCCAATCGCTTGGGTCCGCAGATACGAGATGATGGCAGTCTTGATGTAGTATGACGTTTCACGGCAGAGTATGTCCGTCCGGTTTCACCGAGATACCTATGAAGCAACTGCACGCTTCTGTTTGCTGACTTTAGAGCTCTCTCGTCGTGCCATTTACGGCATTGGGGCCTCTTCTGGGTGATTGAATGGTGATCTTGCAGCAGAAGGCGGTAATTGATCTTCACTGCATTTGTGACCGCTGCATCTTCAGCTATCACTTCTTGCGTCGCCGATCTATGGCTGTCATAGCTTCAAATCATAGTGCATCTTGGAGATAAGCTTCGTGTATCAGCAGCAATGCGTATGCTCTATGACTTCATTCATCAATTACGCCTGCATATGCTAATTACACAGGCCATTCTGTCCTTATCTGGTATATCATATTAATCCATGTGTGGTGGCTGGGTGGCAAGCTGATCGCAAAAAAAAGGTATTTATTTGGCTTGTGTATATTATGTTCCTTGCATTGGAAGATGCATGGTCATGCAGAAATGCCTACCCCGGTCCAACCAACTACTGGGCTAGAGCGGTCCTCAGTACTCCCACAACAAATCATTGAGAGAAAGAATCCCCTTCAGCTCATAATATCATTCTCATCCCTATTAAAGAGGTTCATATAATCGGTCTTCAGGCATTGCAGACCGCCCGCAGCATATTGAACATCAGAACCATTCGCGTCGGGCTTTGTCGAGTAGGTAGGTATTCGATCGGGTCAGGGTTGGTAATTTAGTATTTTAGTAAATATTTTTACCAACCCTGGATCGGGTTACTAATCGGGGCTAAACATCCCATGACCAATGCTCTTAGTGCCTCGGGCGCTATACAGCACTGCTGTCATCCCTTGCGCTACGTCAGACACAGCATTGGGCGCATGGCCTTGATTATAGAGGGCATATATAGGTTCAATCCAGTCTACTAAGATCCTCTCTTCACGCATAGTTGTTCGGATTTCAGTATTGCAAGGGCAAGTCTTCATTCCGCATTGCTAGTCCCCCGGGGAAGAATTCTTATTTTAATTTAGTTCGATTTAACGGTGACAAAGGAATGATGAAAGTACCTGAAACCTTGACAGTAATGAGAATTGAGACATCTATGTATCGTGAGTAGTAAGAAGAATGTAACTTGCAAAACAGAGCAGATACCGGAATCTTGCACACAACAACCCGAAGATGGTATGGTGACAATGGACAGACAACCTTGAGTACGTGCCAATTCAGTATATTACAATGCGATCACCCTGGAAATAGTCTCTGAATGATTCTATCGTTACTATGGACAAAAGCTACCATCATTCAAATCATCCGCAATATACCCAAAGGTTCTTCTTACGCGCAATGTCGCAGTAGAGAAAAGAGAGTCAATTCACCCGGGTCGCTGGTCATGCCAACTTGGGGTAGGCCAATTATCATATGCCTAAAAACCTCGAAATAAATGCCGCGATCGTTTTTACCACCAGGCAGCGGGAGGGCGGGTACAGAACCCTAATAATAGTTCTATCGGCTTACTACACATAGTTAAACACAGTCGGCCACTAGATGCTATCTTACACCTACCACTACCTAACACAAGGGTTCCAAAGTGTCGCCGACGTTGGTGTAAGCTAGTAACCAACCATTCGATACAAACACACTACCCAAAAACCGGCTGAGAATTTCAAAGTCATTAGATATGGCGATAACTATTGGGAGTCGACCGTCGCTACCAAATAGGAGCTATGGCCGACATGCTTGAATACTAGGCAATTGATTCCGAGCCGACGACGTGAGATTTATTTGTGTATTTCCGAGATTGAGTCATGGGAACCCCATCTTACTCTCTTTGCAATGGTAAGCAATTATTGAGTGTGAAGCGTCGGCCTTCACGATACTGAGATCGGTTTAGACCTCTTTATTGGGCTCGGGCCTATTTATCGGTGCCGGCTCTGTTTATCTACATAACAGAAGAAGCTACCCCAGGACGGCGAGTCGGGGCGCGAGATTGATTCCCACATTAACCTATCCCTAATTCATCCGAGTTGAGTCATAAGCATCAGTTGGCGCCAAGAGACACCGCCCCCTGTTAGGCGTCGCCGTGCCAGACTACTAAGCGGGACTGTATTTCGTACTCCCTTTCGCAAGATGCTCCACAAAATCCACGGTGACAAGTCGGGGGGGTACGAGCCGGTCCGTCAACTCTCTTCAGTACTTCCGAATAGTCGGTATTTGTCCTCCGGTTCGAAGCGAGTTTCAAGCTGAGGACGGCAGAATCACAAGGCTCTCTCATATCATATAAGAAGACGGCGGTGCCCCGAGTTACCAACATTCAGTTCTTCACGACAAGCCCACAATACCTATCTCTCACCGACATAATATCCACAACACTCATCCACTCATTAACTCATTAGGATGCCGAACGTAGATGTCCTGATTATCGGTGGTGGTCCCACAGGGATGACACTGGCTCTCGAGCTGGCCACCCAAGGAGTCTCCTTCCGCATCATCGATAAGGCCACAGAGCGATCACCATACAGTCGCGCTCTCGTTGTGCAGCCTAGAACATTAGAGCTTTTTAACCGACATGGGTGGAACGGCATCGAAGACCTCGTGGCCGCAGGCAAGAGAGCCGGAGGAGCGTCCATGTGCGTCGCCGGTAAGAAAGTGGCAGACATTGACGTCGATAGCGTTAAGATACCCGGCACCAAATTCCCTTTTGCCATGACCATAACCCAAAATGAGACTGAACGTTGGCTTGAGAACGCCCTCGCTAAACACGAAGTTAAAGTTGAGATGGGCGCTGAAGCCAAGAACATCACCCAAGACGCTGACGGCGTTACCGTGACGATAGTCACCAAAGATGGAGACGAAGAGGAAGTACGAGCAAAGTACGTCGTTGGAGCAGACGGCGCACACAGTAGCGTTCGTCACGCTGCCAAGAACCTCACGTTTGACGGCGACGCCTATCCCCAGGAGTTCATCTGCGCCGATACCTTCATGAAGTCGGAATTGCCCGGCGGTCGGGTTTATATGTGTCTAGGAAACGGCGCGTTCATTGTGCTGCCGCTGAAGGACGGGAGAGTTCGACTTGTAGTGTCACGTCCTAACCAGGACACTTCGCGTGAGCCCAAGCTAGAAGACTTTGAAGAATTCATGCAGGAGATCTTCCCCGGAGGTGGCTCTCTTCACGACCCTACATGGGTGACTAAATTCAGACTGCATCATCGCGGTGTCAACAGCTACCGTGACGGAAGACTGTTCGTCGCCGGGGACGCGGCTCACATACACTCGCCCGCCGGAGGACAGGGCATGAACACCGGCATTCAAGACTCGATCAACCTTGGATGGAAACTCGCCGCCGTGCTTCGTGGGGAAAAACCAGACTCCTTTCTCGACACCTACCATAACGAAAGGCATCGTGTAGGGCAATACTTACTCACGTCGACCGACAGAGTTTTCACATACGTGACATCGACGAACCCCATCTACCTGTTCCTACGCAACAACATCCTCCCATGGGTAATCCCATTGGTCGCGAGCAACACATCGCGCTTACAGAAGCAATTCCAGTTCATATCACAGCTCCGGATTCGGTATCGACACAGCGACATCGTTGGCACTGCAGAGGGGTTCTACGGCCCTATCAAGGGAGGCGACAGAGCCCCCGATGGCAAACTCAAGAGCTCACAAGGCGAGATATGGATGCTTGATCTACTGAGCCCTACTAATCACCATCTCATGCTGTTTTCTGGGTCAGGCCCTGATCACGCTACTGAGGGCGATTTCAATGGCTCCGAAGCCCTTTTCCTCGCAGGCACTAAAACCTCCGCTAAGGTCCACCTGATCTTCAACGAGGGGCAGAACGAGGACGCAGATTTTGTGGACGTGGACGGGGATCTTCACAAGGCGTTTGGGTTCACCGATGCCGGCTACGTCCTCATTCGGCCGGATGGGTACATTGCCCATATTGGCCCTTTGACGGCAGTCGAGGAGGCTACGAGGTGGCTGTAGGAGTGACCCGGCCTAAGAACAACTCATTGAACGCAACAGCACGATACCCCTCTCTTCTATATATGCACGGAATGGCACGATCACATTGAATTTTATAGATGGTCTTTTGCAATAGCACTAAGTTTGTATATTATCTGTACATTCTGTTTAGAACTAAAAATACAAAGAATAACTTTCTCATTTATCTTTTGTGTCACCCTTTTGTGTTAATCGCTACTCATAAAAGTAAGATTTTCATCAGTGACCACTAGCACTTGCGCTTAAAGGCTCAAGTCTCCTTATTCCTGCTCAAAGTTAATTCGCATGTTACTATTTTTATACACCCCCGTGAGAACCAAAGCGTTTCGAAGATGCTTACCAGGTAGACGGTTATTGCTACATGCTGATGTTTCGAAGGTGATCCGCAACTTACACAGCGGCCTAATAGTTTGTAGAGCAACGTGTGCGTAGTTCTTGTTTGAACACATACAGAATATATCGTAGCCTACTACGTAGGGCGATTTATGGCATAGCGCTCATGCGTCCGAGATCGGTTCAGCTACTCGCCTAGGTGGTTAAAAAAAAAAAAATACGAAACGTACAACACCAAGGATTCGCTGGTCGTCACCGACCCAACTACTAGTTTGGCCCTCACTGGCTTATCTTTGGGAGAGCGGACGGGATCCCGAGTTTTCCAGTGGGTATGGTCGTACGTGACATGTTGCTGTCTAATGATGGATTAAATGTTAGGAAGCAACCCTTATAGGCTCGAAAGGGTTTATTGAATAAATAGTGTATTACGTCTAATCTCTCATCATCTGCAACAGCGCATGTTCTCACACCTCCAAGGTAATGTCAGCCGAGTGTCTAACAATAATCAGCTATGAAATAGACAGCGTCTTGGAAAAAGAGAAAAACTAAACGTTTAATAGCCGAACTTACCCGGGAGCATCGCAGGAATGAAGTCCAAGCTACGCATCCTTATACACCCTCATCGATCCGGTACTCGACCGTCTGCGAATCGGATAGACTTTCGCTAAATGATGACGAAAAGCTAACACCGAGCGACAGAATATCCGCAAAGCCTAGAGATTGCTCGATAGTTTGGCTCCATCTGGGTACGAGTCCTCTCAATATTTGTTTTTAACAGGGTTGAAAAAGTAGTAATACTACAGTAGTAAGTAGTAATACTACTACTACAGTAGTAGTAGTAACAGCTGTTACTAATACTACAGTAGT
>MU377283.1:0-36722 GCA_022495195.1 Xylaria digitata
ATTAGTTTACAGGACTTATATTGGTAGAGTTATTTAAAAGCGCACGGACGTTTTTTGTATGTATTTCGGGGTGGCCAATCCAATTGGGTGGCCAAAATCAAGTGGGAGATGCGTTACTTTGTTATAGTTATAAGCTTAGTTTGCATTTTTTAAATTAATTATAGCGTTTATTAAAAGCTATTAATTTATTAATTAATTGCGTACGTAATTGTTAACAAAAAAATAGCTTATTTAATTATTTTGCTGTTAATTTTATTATGTTTTTTAATTTAAAAAGCATTTTAATAATTTTTATAAACGCTTAATTTATTTTAAACTTTTATTTTTAAACTAACTAATATATTTATTTATATATTGCAGCATAATATTAAAATTTATTAAGCTATATAATTATAAACTAGCTGTTTTTATTAAATATTTTTATTATTAATATGTTTAAAACGTTTATAATAAAAAGCGTTTAAAAGTAAAAAAACGTAAAATGCTTATAAAAATATAAAGCTTAGTTTATTAAATAAAAAGCTTTTTTAAAAAGCTAAAAAGCAGCGCTTAAAATGCTTAAAACGCTTATGTAGCAAAAAATTAACAAGCTTTTAAAAGCTAAACAAAAAAGCTATTATAATGTTTTTATAAAATAATATATACGTTTAAAAAGCTATAATAAGCTTTAAAAATAAATTATATAAACTATAAAGCTAACACTTTTTTTATTAATTTTTGCAAAGCTTTAGCTTATATATTTAAAGCTTAAATAAAGTATATATAACATTATAAAAGCTTTAAAAAACTAAATTGCGCTTACTTATAAAACTTTGTTAATTATAACTTGTTTGCAATATATTTAAGCAATTATTTATATGCAAGCTAAAAATATAAAACTTAAACTATAATATAAACAGTAGCTAAAAGCTTAAAACTATATTAGTATATAAAACTTTTTAACAACTGTAAAAATAAAAATTGTTTTAAACTAAGCTTACGCGCGCTTTAAAAAACTAGCTTGCTATAAAGCTTTTAACAAAAATTTAAAAGTGCGCTTTTATTTTTTAAAAAATATAGCAAATAGTTTATAGTTTAATTATGCTAACAAAAAAAGTATATTGTTTTAAAAATTTATACAACTTTTAATGAAAAATTGTTAAAAATAAAAAAGTTTTATAAGCTATTTTTATGCTTTTATAAAAATAAATATTTATAAAAGTTTGTTATTTGTTAAAAGCTATATTATACGCTTTTTAAAAAAAAAGTATTAAAAAAGTAACTTGTTTATAATAAGCTTTAAAAAAGCTATACAAAACTAATATATGTAAAAAAAGTATTAAAAAAATTTATAAAAACGCGTTTTTAAAAAAAAAGCTAAAAATTTTTTTTTGTTTGCTAAACTTAAACATTGCGTATTAAAAGCAACAAAATAGTTTATAAAATCGCAAATTAAAATAAATAGCATAGTAAAGCTTTTTAAAAAACGTTTTAAAAAAGCTTATTATTTATTAATATAAAAATTATGTTAGCTTAAATTTTTATAAACTTAAAACGCTATTATAATAAAAAAGTAAAAAGCATATAACGTGGTTTATAAGCGAGTCGCCAGGGTTGGCAATTAGTATTACTAAAACACGATTTTAATACCTTGTAGTACTAGTGTAGTACTTAAAATAACTTTTAAACAAAAATAGCTATAAATAAATAAAATATATTATATTAAAGCCCTTTTTAACCCGAATTTAATAATATAACTTTTATTAATTAAAAGTAGGTCTTTAATTAATAATTGCTAATTAGTAATAAAAGTAGTAAATTAGTATTAAAAAAATACTACAAAAGTACTACACGCAATTATATGTTAAGGACCCACTTTTAACTAATAAAAGTAATACTATTAAATTCCTTTTAAAAAGGGCTTTAAAATGGTGTATTTTATTTATTTATATTTAATTTCTTTATAAAGTTATTTAAAAATCTTTAAAATGAAAAAATATTAGTAGTAACTAATTTGCCAACCCTGCGAGTCGCCCATTTAAGCGAGTCGCCCGGTTTCTTGGCACCTACCCTATAAGGAAATTCCCATACAAAATTCGTCCGTGCGTAAAAATAACGACAAAGCTATAACTTTACTAATATAACTCCGATAAGCTTCGAACCTTTTTTATTGTAAATTTAACAAAAAAAAAAAATATAGGTTACCACTTTATTTTTTTATATTATTTAACCTTTATAGTTAAACGTAAAATTATGCTAAATTTTAATGTAATTTTTTGTTTAACTATAAAGGTTAAATAATATAAAGAAATAAAGTGGTAACCTATATTTTTTTTTTTTGTTAAATTTACAATAAAAAAGGTTCGAAGCTTATCGGAGTTATATTAGTAAAGTTATAGCTTTATCGGCAAAAGTACTTTTTGTATACGGAATGTATAAAAGGAATACTGCTAAGCCAAGTGGGCAACTCGCTTATGAACCACGTTATAAGCGTTTATAAACACGTTTATTAATATATTAAGTAATTATTAGCTTTGCGCAAAAATTACAAAATTTTTAAAACAAAAAATATTAAGGTTCTTAAAACAAAAAGCGCTAAGTTGCAAAACTAAAAAATCGCGCAAAAAAAAAAAAAAAAATTATAAAATCTTTTTAAAAAAAGCTAAAAAATCAAAAATGTATTGCAGTAATATAAACTTTATAGTTATGTAATTTATACCGCTATATAAAATAATCTGCTTAAATAAACTAACAAAAATTACACACATTTATAAACCACTTAATAAAGCACTATTTATACCCTGTAAAAAGCGCTACTCCGTCACAATAAAATAACCCAGTGAGGTAAACTCTGCTAGTGTAGGTCAAATACAATAGTCACCAGGACGGGAGTTTAATGTTGGTTTACCTGCAGTTGTCGATGAACTACAAAGTCACCTATCTTGTGAGACGGTTGACCTAAACAACTACCGTTGGCACGCTATGTCCAAGTATAAGCCCGGTCCTAACACTTGTCAGAGTGGGACGCACTGCATAATGCAGGGGGTATGAGGCGCGGCCCTGGCTGTCATTTCTGTATCTAGGTGTGGCCCCCAAAATCGTACAACGTCGCCTCCGAGCCCTGGAAGTCCTGTAGATCGGCCCCTAATCCAATGAGGGTTGGTCGTATAACTTTGGTTCAGTCTGGCTCGCGAGAGTTCATGGCTGAGCTGCATGTGTAAAAGATGCGGCCAATCAGGCTGGCGTATTGCAATTGCACGGCATCATCTAACGACCTCCTTGTGCTGAGACAAATAATCTCAACACAGTCCGCGTGGTCAGTGTACTGGCCACCTACGTTTCGCACTTTCGACTTCGCGAGCTAACCAGACGGACGGCCCCCAGGTATGATAAATGTAGCGCCGGGTCAAGGCCTATTCCGCCATCTTATCATTTCACCCTGGGAATCTTCATGACGACTTTGCCTGCTCCTTCGGCAGGAAAGCTTCCATGAGGCAATAGGCCCTCCAGATGCCGCACCATCGGAATAAACGATATTCCATCGCTTTTTATCTATCATTCATAGTTATATCCTTATACCCTCTCGAATTCGATTACTCGTTACTAAAACATTCTCTTTGGGGAAATCCGTTGATTCCTTCTTATCAATTCTAATTCATTTATCCATTATATCTTCAATAAGGCCTCAGATTCTGTGATCGTAGTCCTACACAGATCCATTAGGCTAGGTTTGGAGCATTGTTTATAGTCTCTTATCTTATATTAATATACAGCAGCTATTCCTGTTGATAGTGACGCTCATCATTACTAGTATGCTTTTCTGTCATCACGCTGTCTCTCCAACGCCGTGCCTATCATCTCCCCGGTGTCCCGCGTACTTATCCAGCCGGTTTTCCTCCAAAAACTCGTCCAATAGATCTGCCACCTTGGCGTTATCCATGTCCGCAAAAGCGATATGCGTGCTCCCCTTTAGCCCGGCGTCCTTGCCTAGTAGAAATACTTTCGCGTTTCCCCCATACATGTTGATGATCTTAGCAGAGAGTCGCGCTTGTGCGAGGAAAGTGAAGTTCTCGGAGCGATGGTCACTAAAGATGTATTGGATGGCCGGCAACTTGGCAAGCTTCTTGAACTGCTTGAGGGGGACGACCATTGGCCCGAACGGTGCGCCTGCGGTGATGTTGAGATTATCCGGAAACACGTAGCCAAAACTCTCATACGCCACGATCGCCTTCGTGTTGGTTGTATTGCTCAGCGTCACAGCGAGCTGCGCACGCAGGCCTGCTGCTGAGTTTGTCAGGTACACAATACTGTCACCGACTTTGTACGAATCCGCGGCTACAGCGGCCGCATTCGCTTGTAGGTAGATGTTATCGACTGTGTCGTATTCGACATACCGAGCGCTGGTTGTCTGCTGCCATGCCGTCTTGTTGGATGCTGGAAACTGCGTGTCGGGCCAGAAATTGGGATAGGATGGTCCGAAATTCCATGCGACGAAGTTTCCCTGGTCCCGATAGTCGGGCACGTAGAAGGTGGGCTCGCAGGCCCAGTTCGCGCGCCCAAGTCGTGGCGCATCCCAGAGGTAGACGGGATAGTCTCTCCTTAAAAACATATCCTTGAAGCCCTCACCGCCGTCAAATCGATTTTGCCATGTCTGCGTGCTCGAACTGTGCCACATAACAAGACTTGTTTTCCGTGGCCTCCACGGGATAAAATATTCCATATAGCCATGATCACACGAAAGTGTCATATTAGGGTTTCTGGGATTTTGGATGACCTTGCCGGCGATATTGAACCCACCAGAGCGGTCGAGCATAATTGGTCGCCTCCTTACCGTTTGCTCATCAGAACGTACGCCGCCCACCCAAAGCACAAGCAGGCCAACACAGAGAGCAAATGTCGAAGCCATTTCGAATGAGACTAGTTGAAGGTATGTGATTGATCACCCAATTGACTAGAGCTAGGAGTTCGTTGACACCTAGTCCTTAAGACGACGGCCATTACCCCTCTTAAATGACTTCTAGGGCGTCAATTATATCAAGTGCCGTCCCGCATATGGCATACTTCCGGATCCCTACCGCTGTTAATTATTTTGAATGGCTTTTGCTGAATCTTATTCGTTCATAAGCTGGCAGAGAAGGTAAACCTGGGTAACAATTCAGCCGCCAGCCATCCGATATTCCGCCTCTATTGTTATATTTAGCACCTATATTGAGGGGTGTTAATTTGCGGGGGAAGATATTGCTGCACCGTAGATCCCCCCTCTTCAATCATCCAACATTGTGCCGTATAATTACTGACCTAAGCAATGACTAGCAACTTAGTCAACCTTATCCTTGTGAAGGCGAGGTAGCATCTTCCCAATTTTTCAGTTTTAAATACATTAATACTATGACCATCAGTAGAGTTAAGTTGATGTATCTACAATAGGAGAGATTCGGTACATTTTTTGGGAAACCATGTTGAACCCATCGTAGATCAGTATAATTTGGAGTATATCTCCAATACCACAGAACCATCTAGATAGATCGGTTGACTACCAAGAACGGAAATAATATCTACCAACTGGTAGCTTAGAACTAGATTTAGGCCCTCTAGCCTTTTCATTCACTAGTCTGGGATTTTGGCCTTCCCTAGGCCTTACGAGACGGTTCGTCGCCCTCGATCCTCGGCCATTATTCATATGACACCCGGCGGGTGTGTGTCGAAAGGGGTAATAGTTCATAGCCGTTTAGACGCTGCAGGACTGAACTTGAAAAATGGGCACAAACTCACATATATGATAATCAATATTCCGCATGAAAGGTTGAACCTCAGGAAGCAACAATGTTTAATGATTAGATGGGCAAGCCGGAAATAGGGGTATAGAGATCTCTAAGCTTCGGATGCTTCTCCCTGAGTTGGGGATCCCACGTGCCACCGATAAGGCGATTTCTAAGCCGAGGGGGATACTGTATATATAACTTTAAACCAGAAGCAACTCTTCTAGGACGGAGTCCCAAAACGAATTAGAGTGGAAAAACGGGGCAATGATAGACTCCTGCCGCATAAGGACGAGTCTCGTCATGCTAATGAGATGTGTGAGAGAGAGGCCGGCCGCTGGGCCAACTTCCTTGATTGTAAGTGATAGATGAGGAAGGATATGGACTGATAGCTGACAAGGATACCCATTACTGCTGGTCTAACTATCGTCCTGTGGGTTTGAAATGAAGAATTTAGAGTCGAGGATAGAATCTCTTACAGTCATCTAGTCAAATGCATTAAATTTAAGATCGTCGAGCTATGAGAGGCCGTAGTTGCAATCCCTGACGCACACTTTCTTTATTCATAAATGCCAGGCACCAGCTTGGTATATAATTCTTCCAGTTTGAGTTGGTGTTTTCCGGCTTGCGGGGATCCTTCCGTGTTGGTAGATTGGATGTGTGTTTTTGCGAGATCAATACTGAGAAATGAGTCACATCTTGTATAGTCGGGATACACCGAAATTCGGCTGAATGTTTGAGAGTCTATTACTTCGCGAGATATGTGGCTTGTATCTCCGGTGAGACCCTGAAAGGCAAAAACCTTGTCGAGAGGATTAGTAGCCTCCTGGGCCCTGAAACGGTAGATGATTGTGAGAAGATCGTACGAGTGAGGAAATTTCGGCTCAAATCGCTCAAGTTTCCTTCCCAGAAGAGCTACACGTAGTTGAAAGCCTTTCTTCCCTCAGAGCCCGTAATGCTCGGAAATCTTTGTAGTTGCTAATGCGTGCAGTCCTCGTCTGGAATAATATGGTTTGTTCTAAGCTCTGACAGGTTAGCACCCGCACGGACCCGGCTGGCCCCTATATAGGGGCCACCTCGCCGCGTGTTCGCTGCGAGGGATTTTCCTCATCACCTCACTTTTCTACCTTCCACGAAGGTGGTAGTTTTTAGGGTGGTCGGAGGTTTTTTATTCTGCCTGCCGTTCTCTCAGTAAAGCTATTCGAATTTTAGACGGGGGTATCGGGCTACATACTACCTAGGCTTCGGATAAGCTGGAAGGAAGGAAGGGAGGATCGTTTTGGGTAGTAATTTTTTGCTTTTTAGTTTGGGCAGCTATTTTAGCTTTGGTCGAGGTGGCCGGCTTGCGCATAGCGCACCGCCAGGACTCGAGTAAAGGCTTATGCTCCCCTCAATATATGCGTTCAAACCAACCGTGTGCAAAACCTGTGATTGGCGTAGATTAGGGAAGCCGAGTTTGCCTCTCCAATCCCAATCCCATCCGGTCGGGTTAACGAGAATCTCCCGGCCCTCTGGCTCTGTCCCGTTCACCACGGTGGCACCCTCGTCACTTAAAAACTGTACGATCTTCAGTAATTCGAGAATTGGATCCGGAGAATTTAGAGCCCAGAAAGTATCCCAGGGAATAGCAAATCGTGCATTCTTCAGCGCCTCCTTTTTAGCGGTAAACTGGGCGAATCCCTTCTTGGGCGTCTCCCCCCTTTGTTCTGAAGTGAACCGCTCCCGCGAGTCAACACCATAGATCCCATCTAGGGCGAGTGCTGCGTCTTTAACACTCAGTCCGAGAACGCCCACGGTATCCTGATGTGTCACGGAGAAGCGCTTCTTACAGGGGACGAATAATGCTCTATTAAGTAGTCTATGGATGCGTGTGATCTCCGTTAGTCTATTTGAGCAGATCACATTATATAGCGGTGTGGATCACGTGACTATAAGGTCCGAAGATCTCCCCTTAGGAATAGCTTCATTTTATAGGATCCACATCTCCGCGACATGATGCCTCGTCTCTGGTATAGCCCCACTGCGAGAGGTCAACCCAACAGTCGGTTTGATACCTACCAAGGCATTTCTCTAGGGCGGCATGACGACACTGCCATCAGTCTCAGTGCCAAGGCTACACATGTACTCAGGGTTGCAAATTAGTCGTACTACAGTAGTTTAGTATTAAGTAGTACTAATACTACTGTAGTATTTACTACTAGTACTAGTAGTACAACTAAAATACTAAAGTAGTATTTTTAAAAATCAAGTTTATTAAAAATAAAATAAAATAAAATAACGCATCCTTTAATTAACTTGGCCACCTAATTGAATGGGCCACCCCTTTGTTATGTACTACTACATTATATTATATATAACGTATTATACAAGTAAACAGTTTACGTAAGTTAAACGGTCCGGTTTTTATACTTTTTGTTATGAACCAATAGAAAGACGGCCTAAAAGATGTTGGATTATACTAAGTGATAAAGTAGGAAATGCAAGCTTATAAGGCATAAATAAAGAGATTACTATTACTTAAGCTACTAGTTGCACTAATAACTAAGCATTAAAGCTAGTTTTAACGTACATATAAACTATTGTAAATTTAAGCTAAAATAAAAAATAAAGCTATACAATAAAACGTAGCGTAATTGTAATATACAAAAATTTAACAATTAAAAGTTTTATTATTTTTATTTTTATTAAAAAACTAAGCTTTTAATAGTAAAACAGCAAAATTATTACGATATCGAAATTAAATTTAACTATTTTTAACTTTTTTAATAATTTTTATTTATAAAAAAAAGATTTTATAAATAGTGTATGCAATAAAAACTTATAAAAATATATAGTTTTTAAAAAAAACTAAGCTTTATAGCTTATAAAACCAAGCTTATTAAAAATTGCTAATTTTTTATTTTTTTTATTAAATATTAAGCGTACTATAACTATTTTTGCAGATTTTATAGCAGTAGCAAAAACCTAATTTTTAATAGCTTAATAATATTATAATATTTTTTATAAATATTATAATTTTTATTAAATTAAAATTATTAAGCTTGTTAAATAAATATAAAAAACAATATATTTTAATTATTAATTAACTTATATAAAAGCTAAACAAATTATTAATTAATAATATAATAACTTTAAAAAGCTTAATATAGCTTTTTAAAAAATGTTTTAATTTAAGCATAAATATAAATATAAAGTTTTTATTAATGCTGCTATTAAAAAACTTATTAAAAATTTTATTAAATAAGTAAACAATTAGCTAAATAAAGTTATTAAAGCTTATTTAAAAAAAAAAAAAATTGTAAATTTGTTTAAATTTATTATAAATTTAAAAAAAGTTTTACAAAATATTTATTTAATATAAACTATATTATTTAAAAATATTTATAGCATTGTTATTATTAAAAATATTTTATTTTTATATATTATAATAATAAAGTTTTGCTAAAAAGTTATAGTGTTAAACATATTATAAACAATTAAAAAAATTGTAAAAAAAAATTTATTTAATACTTTTAAATTAATAAAAACGGCAAAAAGAATTAATAAGCAGTTTAACAATTAAAAAAAAAATTATTTTTGCTAAATTTGCAAAAAAAAAAAGGCTATTAAGCGCTAAAATACTAGCTGCTAAAAAAATAATTAAAAAAGCAAAAAAAGCTTTAAAAACATTTTTATTAAGCGTTTTAAAACAAATATTTATATAAACGTTAAAAAAAAAAACTTTAATATAACAAACTATATTATATATTATAAACGTTATTTAATAATAAATTGTTAGTTTATGTTTTTAAAGCTTTAATTATTAAATTAAAAAGTAAATAAAATTATTAAAAAAATTGTTAATTTTAAAATAGCTAACAAAAAAAGCGTTTAGCAAGCAGTAAAAAAAGCGCAAAATTAACAAAAAAAAAAGCAAGTTAAATTTAATTTATTTGTTTATTTTTATTAAAAAGATTAATTAGTAAAGTTATTTATAACATAAATAGTAAGCTTTTTTTACGCAAAAAAAAAGCTTGCTAAATTGTATATATTATAAAACTATATTATAATAAACTTAAAGTTAAATATTTATATTTTTAATTAAGCTTATTGTTTTTTTAATTTAAAAAATGTTTATTTAAATAATATAATATTAGCTAATAATAATACGCTTTAAATATATAGCTATAAAAAAATTAACCTTAAAATAAAAGGCTTAAAAAAAATAAAAATATATAAATTATATAACGTTGCATTTTGTTTAAATATAGCTATTAATTTAATATTTTTATAATAGTTAAACTGCTTAAAAATATATTAAAAAAATAAGTTAAAATCTAATTTTTTTAAACATTAATAAAAAAAGCTATTATGTTTTTTAATTTAAATATATAAGCAATATATAATAAAAAGCTTGCTAGCCTAATTAATAATATAAGCTTTTTATATATAAAAAAACTTATTAAACTTTTATACTAAGCGCTTTAAGTTAAAAGCTAGCTTTTATAAATAATATTAACAGCTAAGGCATATAAAGCTAAAGCTTTTAAAACAATTATTAGCTTATATAAAAAAAGCAACAATTATTTTATAGCCGAATAACAAAATTAGAACTATTAAATATGTAACATATAGCAAATTAAAAGCATATTGCAAAATAGCGCAAAATATTTGCACTAAAGTTATTAAAGCAAATGTTTAACTTACTATAAACTTTTATAAGTTTAACAAGCTTTTTAAAAAAAAATAAAAAGCTTTAAAAAATAATGTTAATTATTAACTAATATTTTAAATATAACGCATCCTACAAGCTAGTTTTGCACACAAGCAAGTTTTGCACTTTGGCTTGGCGTACTTTGTAAGCTAATTTATATGCAGGGGTACTTATTTCACTTTTTAATAACTTCGCAAAAAAATATCGTACAATAAAATAATTAGTACTATTAGATTTGCAATGAAATAATAAATCTAATAGTATTTTTTTTTATTTTTTAACTATTTTATTTAAGCATATAGCTTTAAAAAACAAATTTGCAAGGATTATTTTAACATGGTTTTTAATAACGCTTTAAATAAAATAGCTAGAAAATAAAAGAAAATATTATTAAATTTATTATTTTATTGCGAATCTAATAGTACTAATTATTTTGTTGTACGATGTTTTTTTGCGAAGTTATTAAAAAGTGAAGTAAGTACTTATGCATATAAATTAGCTTACAGGGTACGCCAAGCCGAAGTGCGAAACTTGCTTGTGTGCGAAACTAGCTTGTGGGATGCGTTATTTAAAATTATTATTTAAATAATAAGTGTGCTAATATTTTATAAAAAGCTTTTAAATATTATATACGTTATTTTAATTTTTATTATAAAGCTAAAATAAAAGTTATTAAATATAATAACAAGCTTACTAATAATAATAAAAAATAACATAATTAGCTAAAGCTATTTAAAAAACGTATAAAATTAAATTTAAAATCTTTTTATTATATACTTAAAATTTTAATAAAAAAGCAAAAAGGTTAGAATACACTATTAAATATTAAGCGAGCTTAATGCGTAATAAATGTAAGCTTTTTTTTTTTTTATAGCTGAAAATAATATAAACAGCTATATATTTATATAATTAAACGCTTAAAAAAGTTAACTGCTAGCAAGCTTTTTATAAAAATTTTTATTTTTATTTTAATAATTTATAAAGTATAATAAGCTATAAGCAAACATTTAATATTTTTTATTTAAAAGTATATAAGTATATAACGTTTGCTATAATTATTAAAGCTAAATTAAAAAAAAAAGGGCGCTAAAAGCTTAACTTTAAAGCTTAAATAAAGTATTTAATAAGCTACTAGTTTATTAATACTTACTAAATTTAGCTTTTTTAAAAAAATAAAATAATTATTATTAAAGATATAATATTTAATAAAAACGAATTTTTTAGCAAAAATAAAAATAAATTTTGTAACAATTTTTTTAAAATAAGCTAAAAAGCTTTTAAAAAAATGTTTAATAATATTAACTATTAAAATGCTTTATAAGTAAAAAAAAACATTATAAATAAACAAAAAAATAACAAGCTTATTATTATAGTTAAAAAAAGCAAGCAAAAAGAGCTAGAAAATGCAAAAGCTAAAAAGTTAAGCAAAAATAAGCTTATAAAAAATTAGCTAAAAAAGCAAAAAAAAAAAGATTATTTATATATAAACTTTAAATTTAAGTTAAATTTATTAATATTATTAAAATTATTTAAAGTTATATTATTAGCTTTAATAATAACTTAGTTTAAAAAGTTAAGCTTATAGTTAACGCTTAATTTAATTAGTTTAAAAAAAAAAACTTTTATTAATTTAAGTTTATTTAAGCTTATTATTAATAGCTAAGCTATTTGTTTTAATATAGCTAAGTTGCAAAACTTTAAGCTAGTAAACAAAAAATTAATTATTAAAGCAAAGCTATTTAAAGTAATAAAAAGCTTATTTAAGTATTATAGTAACCAACTATAAGTATTAAAAACTGCTAAAAGCTTTGTTACTAAAAAAAAAAAAGCTTTTAAAAAAGCTTATTAGTATATGCTATTATAAATAATAAATACTAATAAAAATGCAAATAAAATAAAAAAAGCTTTAAAGCTAGCTAATAACTATTTAAAAGCTTATTTAAAAAAACTTTTTAGCTAAAAAAAAAAATTTATAAAAAAAATTTTTTATTATGGCTAAAATAATATAAAAAGCTAAATATATATTTATTAAAAAATTATTTTTAAAAAGCTAAGCAAGTTTATTTATAAAGCTATAAAAAAATGCGCATTTAAAAAAAAGTGCTAAAAAGTTTAATTACTAATAAATTAACTTTAAACTATATATAAATATATATATATAAATTTAATAAGCATAACTATTATAAAAAATGTAAAGCTTGTTTAATAATTTAAAAAAATTAGCAGCTAAATAATAAAAAAAAAAATATTTATATTAACACTTTAATAAAAAGATTTTTTAAAACGTTAATTGTTATAGCTACTAAATTTAATTTAAAATTTAAACAATATAACGCTATAAACATATTTGTTAACGTTAAATTAAATAAAAAAATTTATATGCGTATACTTTTAAGCTATTAAAAGCTAAATATTGTTATAAAGCTTTTGCAAGCTTTATACAAGTTATAAAAATTTTTTTTGCTATAATAAAAAAAATTATTAAATTATTAAAAAAAATAAGCTTTTAACTAATATTTTATAAATTTTGTTATTTTTTATATAATAGCATGCTTTTTTTTATATATGTTAACAATATAGTTATTATATATAAAAAATTAAGCTAATTAACAGCTAATAAAACAATTGCTGCTTTAAAAACTTATTATAATTTAATAAAAAAAATTAATTTATAATAGTTTTTAAAAATAAAAATAATTTATAACCAAAAAAAAAAGCTAATTTAACTATTTTAAGCTTTTTATATTAAAAAAATAGCTAAACTTTAAAACAATATTTTTATTATTTATATAACGTATCTCCCACTTGGATTGGCCACCCCGAAATACATACAAAAAACGTCCGTGCGCTTTTAAATAAATCGACCAATTTTGATCGTACGGACTAATAATTAGTATTTTTGAAATCCTTATTAAATAGCAAATCCAAATCTATTTTTCTTAATTTTATAGCTATTTTATTTGTCAATCTATTTAAGGTTTTTAAAAATACAGGGATTATTTTAGCGTGGTTTTTTATACAGCTATAAATAAAATAGCTATAAAATAAATAAAAATACTATTGAATTCCTTATAAAATAAGGAATCCAAATATACTAATTATTAGTTTATAGAACTTATATTGGTAGAGTTATTTAAAAGCGCACGGACGTTTTTTGTATGTATTTCGGGGTGGCCAATCCAAGTGGGGGATACGTTATAGCTTAAAAGTTGTTTAAATATATAATTTAAGCGCTGTTTAAATTAAACTAAAAATTTTTACGTAGCTTTTGTATCATAATTCAGGTGCACTACCAACTAAACCACCAATCAGAGTATGCTCTCTCTAATTCTGTTTGCCCATATCACTATAATCTATCTAGGTGTGCTCCGCACACTATTCTTTGCTTTTATAAGCTTTAGTCTTGTATAAAACCTACTATACAGAATATATATTATATTGTACCTGACCTCGAAAGACTTCTTAAACGTAACATTTTGTAACGCTATAATTTTTTTTTTAATTAAGCTAAAAATATTAATTTTAGCTTTAATAATAAAAGTAGCAATAATGTTTTACTTTATTGTTATTTATATTATTGCTTTACTAAAAAAAAAAATTATATAGCTATATAAAAAGTGCTTAGTTTTTAAATTATTTGTAAATAATGCATTTTTTATAATTAAAAACGCTTATATTTTTAAGTTTTAAGCGCTATATATTATATTTAAAAATTATGTTTTATATAAGTATTTAATAATTTAATTAGCTGCTTACATATATTTGTTGCTTAAATTATTTAAAAATTTTAATAGTTATATAGCTATATAAGCTATATTTAATTTTAATATAATAGCGTTATATAAAATCGATTTAACACGCTTTTAATATGCTTTAATAAACTGCTTAATTGTTTTTTTAAAAAATTTTATAAGCTTTTTTATTAGTAATAAAGTTGCTAAAAACTAGCTATTATTATTAAAGTTATAACGCTTTGCTATTTTTTTAATATATTAATTATATATTAAAATAATTGTTTTTTTTTTATAGTTTTTAATTATTTTAATTTTAAAAAACTAAAATATATTACTTTTTTTTTTTTAGTTTATAAATGCTTTTAATATGCTAAACTATTTTTATAGCTAATTTAGCATGCTTTTTTTTATAAACAACTAAAAAGTTATTAATATAAAAAACAATAAACATTTTTTAGTTTTTAATATAAAACAAGCACAACTTTTTTAATAAAGCTTTTATATTAATTTTTAAAAATGTTTTTATAAATTTTTTATATTATAATATAAGCAAGTTTTTTAGCTTATATAAAGCGCGCTTAAAAAGCTTTATTTTGTTGTTTTAAATAAACTTTTTTAGTAGGTTTATTATAACAAGCGTTTTTTTTTTTTTTAGCATTAAAAAACATTTTTATTATATTATATCGCTTAATTTTTATATTGTTTTATGCTATTATAATTATTATTAAATAAAATATTTTTATTGCTAATATTATTATATAAATAAATTATAAAAAGTTTTTTAATTATAAATTTTTTTTTATTATTATTTTAAATTTATATGTTTTAAAATAGCTTTTATTATTAAACTTATATATAAATACTTATTTTAATAATAAAAAAGTATTTTTAACAAGTTTTTTAAATATAATTTTAAACGCTTTTAATTTTTTTAAGCTTTAAAATTTTTTATAAACGTTTGCTTTAAATTTTTTTTTAAGTTAATATTTTGCTAGATTTTTTTATAATTTTAATAAAAGCATTAAAAAGTTATTTTTATAAATTTAATTAGTTTTTAGTTTTAGTTATTTTAATTTATTTTGGTTTATTGCTGCTATAAATATAAAATATAATATTTTATGTTTTTTATTTTTTTTATAAAGCGTTTTTAATTAATTAAATATAAACGTTTTTAAAAAAAGTAACTAGTTTAAGTTTTTAGTTAAAAAAATTATTTTGTTTTTTATAAACATTATTGTTATAAAAATTGCGCTACTGTTTTAATTTTTTAAGCGTTAATTTTTTTTAATATTTTTAAAGTTTTAACTTTTTATTTTGTTGCTTAATTATAATGTTAATAAATATATTTGTTATTTATATTTCTGCTTTGCTAATTATTGTTTGGTTTTTTAAAATGTTTTAATTTTTAAGTTGTTTATTATTTTTTGCTTTTATACGCTTAGTAAATTAGTTTTTTATAACGTTTTTAAGTTAATTTGTTAAATATTACTATTATTTTTAATTTTAAACTATTACTTTTTAAGCTTTAATGTTTTTTAAAAAGTTATAAGTTTATATAGCTAATTTTTATAAGCTTAAGCTTTTATGCTTTTTTAAATAAGCTTATTAAACGTACTTATTTTTAACTTTTGCTTTTTTTTATTAAATAACAATAAGCTTATTAAATAAATTAAACGCTTTTTTATTTTTGTTAAAAGCATTAGTATTTAATTTATATATTATATTTTTTGTTTATAACTATATATTTGTTATATTAAAAAATTTTTTAAAGATTTTATTTAGTATTTTAATTTTTTTAACTTATGCTTTACTAATTTTAATTGTTAAATCCTTTTGTTTTTTATAATAAAAAAGCTTTTTATTAAATTTAATATTTTGTATAATAATAACTTTTTGTAGCTAAAATATTTATATATAATATAAATTAATAACTTTATAGCTTATTAAATATTTTATATGCGTTTAAAATTAGGTTTTATAATTGCGCTTGTTTTTATAAGCGCTTTTATTTTTTTTAATAAAGTATGCTTTATATTTATAAGCATATATTTTATTTTAGTTTAGCTTTAAGTTTTTTATTAAATTTTTAATTGCTTTTAATATATATTATTAAAAATATTGTATAAACTAGCGTTTAAAAACTTTATATAAAGCATGTATATTGTATTTTTTTTAAAAAGCTTATATTATATAACTATATTATAACTTATATAACTTTTGGCTATAGCTTATTTAGTAAGCTAACATTAGTTAACATTTTAATAGTTTTTTTAATAATTTTTTTTTTTGCTTGTTTAAAGCTTTTAATAAGCTTTTTAATTTATTGCTTATATTTTGTTTTTTTTTATATTATAATTATAACTTTATTGTTATTGCTTTTTATTTTGTATATAAAAAGTTAAAATTGTTATATTATTTAACGTTTAAATTATAAAATAGTTTTAAAAACTTAGTTTTACGTTTTTTTTGCTAAAAAGTATGCTTAAATATAATTATTAAACTTGTTTTTTAAAATAAGCAATTAGTTAAAGCTATTAAAACTTTTAAAATAATTAAACAAGTTTTAGTTAACTTTTTAAAACAGTTTTACTAAGCGCTATTTTAATATTTTTTGTAAAATTATTTAATATGCGTACGCTTATATATAATTTTTATATTTTAAGCGTAAAGTTTTTTTTATTTTTATATTTTTTGCTTTATAAACTAAAGCTTTAAGCGCTTTTAGTTTTAAATATTTAGCGTGCAAATGCTATAAGTTTTTTAAGTTTTTTTTAAGTTTTAAAAAGTTTTTTAAAAGTTTTTATAAGCGTTTTAGTTTTAAATTTGCAACGTTTGCTAATATTTTTTATAAAAACAAAAATATAATTATTATTAAAACATAATTAAAATAAGTAATAATTAGTTTATATTTAAAAAAAACTAAGTTATAACGTTTTTTAAGTTTTGTTATAAATATACTTTTTTTTTTGTTTTTAAACTATAATATATAATTTTGTTTATAGTATTATATGCTACTTTTTTATATTTTTAATTTTAAAATAATGTTTATATAAAACTTTTTAATAAGCGCTATTTTAGTAAATATAAAGTTTTTTGTTTTTTTTTTAAATGTTTAATAACATATTTTTTAAATTTTTTTTTTCAAACTTTAAAATTAAAAACTAGCTTATACTTGCGTTAACTACTTTTTTATTTTTTATAAAAACAAAAAAGTTTAGCACTAATAAATCTTTATAGTTTATTAAATAAAACGCTTTATAATTATTAATTAAAATGCTGTTTAATAATATATAAAATGTTTAATTAAACGTTATAAATACTTTTAAATTATTTTTAGTTATATTTAAAATTATTAAGTTAATAATAGTATATATTATTTTTTTTTTAAATAGTTTAAGTTTTTTTTTTAATTAAGCTTAAGCGCTTTTTATTGTTTTAAAAAACTTTTTAACTATTTTTGCTAATAGTTTGCTACAAATTTTTTTAATAAGTAAATTTATAACGCTTTTTAATATTTTTTATTTGCTTTTTAATAAGTAGCTTTTTTAAATAAAACTTTGTTTTTTTAATTAAAATATATTATAAAATTATATATATTTTTAGCTTTTAATTATAAGTTTAATTAAAAGTGTTATAATATAAATAGTTATGTTTATATTTATGTTTTAATAACTTTAAACTTTAGTTGTAAATGCTGTTTAATTTTTAGTTATTTAAAGTTTTTTTATTAAAAATAATATAAATGCTTACTTTTATTTTATTTTTATAAGCATAATTATAAAAAATATTTATAAAAACTTTGCTAAGCTAATTAAAAGTAGTTTTTAGTTGCTTTAAAAGTTTATTTTTTATTAGCTTGTTTAACTAAGCTTAAGCTTAGCTTAAAGCTATTTTATTGCTAATTGTTTTAAAAAAAGCTTTTTGCTACAAAATTGCTTATTATTTTAAATAGCTTGCGCACTTTAGCTTGTTAATATGCTATTTTTTAGTTTTTAAGCTACTTTGTAAAATTAATGCTTTTATAATAAGCTTTTATTAGCGCCTTTTAATAATTTTACAAATCTAAAGTTTGTATACTTAATTTAATTAAAGCAAGTTTATTTTTTAAAGTTTTAATTAAGTTATATAAATAAATAAACTTGTTTTTAATTAATTAAGTGCTAGCTATTTTTAATTAATGTTTATTAATTGTTTTATTAATTTATATAAATAGCGCGTTATATTTAGCGCTATAAGCTGCTTAAATAGCTAATTTGTTAAAATAGTTTTTAATAAGTTTATTAAAAGTTGTTTTAATATTAGCTGCTAAAAAATAAATGTTATTAAAAACAAGTGCTAAAAAAAAAGTAGTAGCGTTAAAAGTTTTGTTAACAATATTAAAAGTAAAAGCAGTAGCGTTGTTTTAAAGCAGCTAGTTAACATAATTTTTATTATATTGCTTTTGCTTTTAATAATAAATATAATTAATAGCTAGCGCTTTTGTTAAGTATTAAAAAGCGTAAGCTAAATTATAAATGTTTAATAAGTTTTTGCTTATTAATTTTTATATATTTAGCACTTTTGTATACGTTTAATACTAGTTGTGCTAGCTTGTTTAGTTTTAAAAAATTTTTAAAAAAAAATTTTAAAAAAGTTTTAAAATATTTAAATAATTTATAGTACATTTAAATAAATGTTTAATAAGCGCTAAAGTATAACGTAGTAATAAAGAATAAAAAAGAAAAAAAAATATAGTTGATAACAAAAGTATAAAAAAGCATTGCTATATTTTTAAAGCACTGGTTTTATAAACAAACTAAGCTTATAACTTTAACAGAATTTTAGCTTGCAAAATAAAATAAAACTAGCGTTTTTAAAAGCGCTTTTTAAACTTTTTTAAAAGCTTATATTAAAAAGTTATTTTATTTATGTGCGCTTTATAATACTAGTTATATGCGTACCTTTAGCTAAACTTTAAATAGTTTTATAGTTATGCATGTAATTATGTAACTTAATTCTTTAGCTTATACTAAAGTGCGCTTTTGTTCCGTATTTACTAGCGCTGTTTTAATTAGCTACTTACTTAATAAATATAGGGCGCTTTATTATACATTTTAAAAGACTTTTAATTTAAGTTAAAGCTTATATTAAACATTATAAAAAGTTTTTTGTATAGCAAAATTTTTAGCAAAAAATACGTTAAAATAATTTAAACCACAAATAAAAAAGTATATAAAAACAAAAAAAAACAACTGGAGTGTTAAAACAGAAAATGTGTTTAAAAATATAAATAAATTTGCTAAAGCTTTAATAAACATATATAATAATTTAAAAAAAAAACAGCAAGCTAAACAGCAGTTGCTAAAAATTAAACAAATTAAACTAGCATATAAATATGCAGCAAAGTTTTGCAAACTGGTATTACAAACCTTATAAAACAATAATAACATTTTAATAGCAATTTTTTGCAAAAAATTAAAAAATCTAGTTTAAAATAAACTTTATAAAAATAATTAACTAAAAGATTTTAAAAAATATGTAGCTAAAGCAATTAAAATTAACAACTAATTGTTTAAAAAATAATAACAAAAAAAAAAAAAAATTCAGGTTTTATAACTAATATAAAACAAACTTAAAAAATATAAATTATAATAACAAAAACATATTTAAAACTAATAAAACTTAAAGTTATAAATATTATAAAGCTTTTAAAAAAAAACAAAACTAAATTAAATGTTTTAATTGCAGTTAAAAAAGGCATTATATAAAAAAGTATAAAAAGCTTAAGCAACTATAAAACAAAAAAAACTTTAAAACAGTAAAAATATTTATAATAAAAATTTAAACAAAATAAATTATTAAGCAGTAATAACAAACAAAATATATTAAAAAATGTAATACATGTTTAAAACTATATTAAAAATGCAAAATATATTTATATATAAAAAAATTAATACATATATAAAATATAAAATATTTTTGCTAAAAAAACGCTAACAATTATAATATTTATATAAACAAATAAATTACAAAAAAAAAAAAAAGCATAAAATAATTATTTTTATTTATAAAACGGCAAATATTAATAATAATTTTATAAATAACAATTAGCTAAAAAAAAGTAATACTTAGCTAAAAAAGATTGCAAATATAAATAATATAATTATTAAAATAATTTAAAATGGCTTAAAAATGCAGTAGTAAAATTAATTTAAAAAAAAAACATATAATATTAAACTATTAAAAACAATTAAATAAAACAAAAACAAAATTTTAAAACTATTTATAAAGTATTATAAAAATAATTAACAGGCATATAATAGCTTAAATTAAGAAAAATTTAAAAAATAAAAAAATTTAAATTATTAATAAAAACAAAAACTAATATTATTAACAACTTAAAAATAATTGTACAACTTATAACAATAAGTTATTAATATAACAAAATAATAATATTAAATAAAAACTAGCTATTGTTAAAACATAAAATATATAATAAAATCTTTTAAACATATTATATAATATATTAATATTATATTTATATAGCAAACAAAATATAAAACTAATAGTTTTTATAACAAATTAACAAGAACTTAATAAAAAAACTATATAAAATTAACAAAGTTAAACATTTGTTATTTAAATATTAAAACTTAAATAAATATATTATTTTTAAAAAAAATTTAAAACAAACTTAAAAATGTATTAGTTATAAAAAAAATTAAAATTATATATTAATAACTAATATTAAATATATATAACAAAAAAGTTAAAAATTTATAAAGTTAAACAAAAAACTAAAGCTAAAGCTAATATATAACAACTTATTTTTAAAATAAAATAAAATAAAAATTTATAAACTAAAAAAAACTTAAAACAATAAACAGCAGTATTTTTTAATATAATATTTAAAATGTTGGCCTAAAATAACAAAATTAGCAAAAATAAAAACAAAAATTAATAATAAAAAGCTTAAAAAACAAAAAATAATAATAAGTAGCTAGCATAAACTAATAACTGTTTTAATTAATTAAAAAGTTTTTATATGCAGCAAAAAAATATATAAAAACATAAATATTAATAAATATAAGCTATTAAAAAAAACAAATAAAGGTTTTATTTAATACAAAAGTTTTATAAAGTTTTATTTTTTTACAATTTGTTTAAAAAGCAAAAATATTAATAAAGCTTAAAAACAACTTTTATTTATTTATAACAGTTAATAAAAGTTTTAATATTTATAACAATAACATAGTTAAATAAAAAACTACAAAACTTTTTTTTAGCATTTATAGTTATAAAAAAAAGCTTACGTTTAATATTATTAATACGTATAGTTTTAATGCAATTTTAAAAATATTTTAATTAAAAAAAAGCAATTTTAAAATAAATTAAAGCACTAGCTAGCTTTAATAAAATATGTTAAAAAAAGATTTAGCTTTTAATAAGCTAAAAAAAGCGTTAAACAAGTTTAAAAAAAATATAACAATATATTTAATAATTAAAAAACTAAAAATAAAACAAAAAAATAACATATTAAAAAAGTACGCTAAGTTTGCTAACTTGTTTAAACAACAAAATAAAAAAACAAAGTTATTAAAGCATAACAAATAAAATTATTATATACTTTTAAAAAAAAAATAACATTTAAAACATTTTTTAATATATTAAATAAACTAAAATTAGTTATAAAAATTAAATTAATATTTAAAAAATAATTTAAAAAAAGGTTTTATTTAATTGTTATAATTATTAACAAAATATTTAATTTTATAAATATTAAAAAAAGCAAAAAAAAAAATAAAAAACCGAAATAAAAATTAATAGTTAATTATTGCTATAAAAACTTTATAACGCAAAAATTTGCAAAGCTATTACTATAAATTAACAACTTAAAAAATTAACTTTATAAAACAAAATAGTTTATAATGCTAAATTTGCTAAACATTTACTATTAAATACAAATAGCAAAAAAAAACAAATAAAAAACAGCATTTAAAACAATTTATAAGCTATATAAATATTAAATAATGCTATTTAGATTTATTAATATATTAACAAGTTTTTAAAAAATAATTACAAATGTGTTAAAATAACTGGTATTAGTTATAACTATATGTGTAAGCACGTATAAAGTTATTGTTACGTATAAGGTTATTAGCATGTGCACACTTAATTCTTTTTATTGTATTAACTTGTACGCTAGCAGAAATTTTTATTTAAAGTAAAAACTTTGCTTTGTATAAAGCCTTTTTTTTTTATATAAAAATATAAATAAATATAATATAATAAATTGTATTTTATTTTATGCGTATGTTTATTGTATAATATTGTACAAAGCTTATTTAATATTAATTAGTAGTTGCAAAAACATTTTTTATATAACTGTAAAAATATTACAGATTAGCAAAAATAAAAACAAAAATATTTATAGCTTAATTAGGTTTTTATATTATATTTTGATTTTTTTGTTATACAAATATTATTTTTTTAACTAAACTAAATATATTTGCATGTTAAAAAAATAAAAAAATCGATTTTATTGTTATACAAATGTTATTTTTTTAATAAAACTAAATGCATTTATATTATAACGGAAAAAATAGTATATAATTATATTTAACAACTTGTTATATAATAGCAAAAATAATAATCTGTTTGCTTAGTTTTATTTGTAAATATAGTATTAAATACTTTGTATAATGCAGTAAAACCTATTATATTATAAACTTTAATTAATTTTATATACAAAAAAATTGTTAAAAACTTTGGGCTTAGTTTTAAAAATATATAAAACTATTTTAATTTTAAATACTAAAAAAAAAACGTTAATTTAAATTATATAATTTTAAAATTGTTAAATATATAAACAGCGTTTTAAATTATTAAATACTAGTACTTAAAAAACGTTTAACAAAAGTTTTAAAAAACATACGCAAAAGATTTTAAAAACTAAATAACAAACTATTTTTTTTAAACTTATTATATGTTATATAAAAAACTATTTTAAATATTTAAAACTAAAAGCGTACAACTAAAATTAAAAAGGTTAAACCAAACTAAAAATTTTATACAAATTGTATAAAACAAATATAATTTAATAAAAAATTAGTTAAAACTTTTAATTATTTAAAACAATTTGTTAGCTGCTATATAAATATTATTAGTTTTTTTTATACTAAGTTAGCAACTTTATATAATGCTACAAAAAACTTTAACTTTAAATATAATTATATAAACTAAAACTATATAACTAAAGCTAATTTAAAATATATATTTTTATATTTTTAAAAACTATTTTGTTTAAAACTATATATAATTAACAATTAAAAACTAAAATACTTTTAAACTAATATGTAAACGTATAATAAAAGCAAAATATAAACTAAACTTTTAGCTAATATATAAATACTTTATTATTTATTATTTTTAACAAATTTTAAAATAATAAATATATTTTTATATAATATTAAACTTTATATTAAATAACTTTTTAATAAACTTATTTTTTATAAAAAATATATAAAACAAAATAATTTTATTTAAAAAGTATATAATTTTTTAACAAATTTAAAAAAAAAAAAAATTTATTTAAGTTAACTATATAACTTGTTATATAATAAAGCATATTTATTTATAAATGCTTGCTGCTAACTTAAAATTATAAAAGATTAATATTATATAGTATTTTTAATTATTTTAAAAAGTTACGCAAAAAACTTTTTTATTTACTATATTAGCCTAAATAAAACTTAAAACAAAATTTATTATGCAATAAATAATTATTTTAATATTAATACAAATTATAGCTAATATTAAGCTAATTAAATTATAATTATTTTTATACAAATAAAAAAAAAAAACTTTAATTTAGCATTATACAAAGTATTAAACTTTATAATTAACAAGCTTATAAAAGCATAACGTGCATTTAGCGCAAGTTATTAAAAAAAAATCTAATTAAGTATAACAGTTATATAAATATGTTAAAAAGTATTAAAACTAGCTATAGCATTTATATTTTAAAAGCTAATGTATAAAAGCTTTTTTTTTAACTTTAAAACATTTATTTAAATAGTAGCAAATAATTTATTAAAACATTTTATATAATAAAATAATAACAGCTATTTTATTAATAAAAAATATAATGGAAGCAGCTATATAAAAAGCTAACGATTTAAGTTTTAACTTAGATTTTTAAGCTAGCTATAAAAAAAAATTAATTAAAAGTATTATATAAAAAAAAAATGTTTATATGCAGTAAAAAAAAATGCTAGTTATTTAAATATATATTTTAAAAACAAGCTTGTATAAAAAATTAATATTTTAACTTATATAAAATAATTTATAATATTTTGTTTATGCTTAAAAAATTTTTAAAGTTAAACAAAAATAATAAAAATATTAACAAAGAATTTAGCAGCTAATTAATTTAATTTTTAATAAACAAAGTTTTTTTTTACTATATAATTAATAAAAACATTTAAAATTATAAAACAAATATTTTGTTTAACTAGTTTATATTAAATAATTAATATTGTATAAAATATTAAAATAAATTATAAAATATAAGCGTTTTAAACTATTTAACAGTAAAAAAAGCATAATTAAAAGCTTATTTTAAAATTTATTTTTGTATAAAAGTAAGTTAAACATTAAAAAATATATATATTAGATTTAGCGCTAATAATATAATAAGCGCTATTAATATTATATAAATAAAAAATTTTTTTAATATAACAATATATTATATTTTAAACAGCTTTACTTTTTTTTTATTTTTATTAAAAAATGTTAACAAATTGCAAACATATTTTAATAACATAAAAAATATTATTATATTAAAAAATAATAAAACTATTTTTTTTGTATATAAATAAAAATACTTATTTTTTAATACTAGCTTATATAAAGCTAGAATATATTTTATAAAAACAAAACTGCAACAGCTTTATTGCTGTTTTAATTATTTTTATATAAAAAAATTATATAATATGCTTAATTATACAAAATATAATGTTAACTATTTTATTTTAAAAAAAATTTAAAAATTTTGTTATTATTATTAATTGTATAACTAAGCATTTAAACGTTTTAAATTTTTAATTAAAAACAATTGCAATTTTAATTATAAAGTTATAATAAATACTATATAAATAAATAATAAGCAGGTTTTTTATATAATTAATATAATTATATTATTATAAACAGCAACATTTTTAAAATCTATATTTATATAAAACGCTTAAAAAACGTTATATAAATATTAAATTAATATATATTAAAAACTTTGTAACTATATTATATATAATTTAAATATAAATTTTTTGTTTAAAAAGTTTTAAAATTAAACAAAAATTATAAGCATTTAATATTATATAATGCTTATTAAAACATATTAAACAATTAGTAAAATTAAAAAAGCATATAAACTATTTTGCTATATATATAACATTTTAAAAGCAGAACTTGGTTATTATATAAAAAAAAAATTAATTTTATAAATAGCAATTAAAGCTTTAAACAATATTGTTAAATTAAACAACATTATACTAACTTTTTTTATTTTTAAAGCTTATTTTAAAATTAATTAAGATTTGCTTTTTTTGCTTAACATTATATAAAAAGCAAAAGCTATTAAAAAAGTAATAAAAATGTTATGCAAAAAAAAAACAAAAGTTAAAATTAACTATATAATTAACTAGCGCAATAAACTTGCTTTATATAATATATTATTTTTTTTTTATAAAGCGAAGTTTTAGTATAGCATAAAAAAAAAGTTAAAATAGTTTGTACAAAATATAATTAATTAAAAGATTTAATATAATTATTAAGTTAATAAACAGCTTAATACGTTTTAAATATATGCAAATTAAACTATATTATTATATAACTAAAAAAGCTATTTTAAATATACAAAAAATAAAGCTAAATAACAAACATTTTTAATTTTTAATTGTATAAAAAAAATAAAAACGCTTTTAAAAAACAAATAACTTTTATATAACTTTTATATAACAAGTTAACTAGCTGTTTTTAATTTTTAAAAAAAAACAAAACTATTTTTTAGCGGTTAAATTATGTAAAAACAGTATAATTAATATATTTAGCGCCTTATTTAAAAAATTAAACGCTATAAAAATTAATAAACTTGTTATATAAAGCGTATTTTAGTTTATAAAATATAATGTAGTTAAACATAGTAATATTTATATTTTTAAGTTCTGCTTTATATAAAAAATAAAAATAAAAATAATTAAGCTATACAAAAAATTAAAACTTGTTATATAAAGCTATAACAATAATAAAAAAAAAAATTTTTTATATACTTGTTAACTATTTAACAAATAAGCTAGCAATTATTTTTTGTACTAAGCTTTTTTTTAATATGCGATTTTAATATATTAAGCAAACTTTAAAATATTATATAAACGTATATATAATTAAAAAATAAGCTAGCTAAAAAAATCTTTATATAATTATTAATAAAACTAAAATTAAAATATTTTAATAAAACAATTTTATAAATTGTATAACTTTTATATAAACTAGCAAAATTAAAGCTAACGTTATACATAAGCACATGTTGTACTATAAGCATATGTTGCACTTTTTTGCATTTTTTATATGCTAATTTAAATAATTTAATTATAATATATGCAAATTTTTTTAATTAATTAAAATCGTTTTTGCTAAAAGTTTTTATTTTTGCTTAACAAGTTTGTATATTATGTCCAAGCTTGCTGCAAATATTATAACGTTTTTAACTTGTTTGCACTTTTTTTGTTAAACAATTATTTTTAGCTTTATTATTCGATTTAACTACTTTATTATTTTTAAATTTTTATAAAACTTAAGCATTTTTTATAATAAAAAGTTTTTTATTTTAAAGTTATTTGTTTTTAGTTTTGCAACGTTTGCTTAAAACATAGTTAGTTTTTTAAAGCTTTTTGTTTTTTAGCGCAAAAAAGCGTTTTTATATATTAACTTTTGCGTAGTTTTTGCAATTAAGTTAATAAAATTTAAAATTTTTATTAAAAAGTTTAAAAAATAATTTTAAACTTTAGTTTTAATAAAAGTTGATTGCTATTCAGTTTTTAATATAATAGTAAGCGTTTTTAAAATTTAAAATTAAGCTAAAAAATTAAAGTTAGCAAACAGCGTTTTAGCTATTTTTCGAATATTTAATACAAATATAACTTTATTTGCATTTAAAAGCATAATTTTAGCTGTTTTAAAACTTAATTTAATATTTTGTTTTATAAATATATATATAAATGCATATAAAAAGCTTGCAAAAAAGTTTTGCTTTTTAATATAAGTTTAATAGTGCTATATTAAACTTTTAATATGTTTACTATAATGTTGTTTTAAAACATTAAAAAAAATTAAATTAAAAAGCTAAAGTTTATATAACAAATAAGCAAGCATATAAAGCGTAATAATATTGTTAAACTAGTAATATTTTTTAAATTTTATTAAATAGTAGCTTTTATAACTATTAAAAATTAAAAAGCAATAATTATTTTTTTTACAGTTTTTAATATAAATATTAAAATGTTTTACTTATTTAATATTTATTTTATTATTAGTTTAGCTATTATTTAAAAAGTTTACAACTTATTTTGCTAATAAAATAATGTTATAATATTATAATATAAAATAAACTTTGCTTACAAAAATAATATATAGCAGCATTGCTTAACTTTAAAAATTAATAGCTTAATTTATAATAACTTATTTTTTGCTTTTAAGCTTAGCTTGCTTAAAGCGCTTACGTTTTTTTAAACTTGTTATAACTATTTTAATAATTATTTTGCTTATTAAAAACCTTGTTTTATTAAAGTTATAAATATTTTTAACTTATATACCGTATTTTGTAATTGTATGTTTTATAAGCACAAATTATACGCAATAACTTATAAAATTTTTGTTAAAAATTTGCTAATAATTAATTTAGCAATTATAACATATTTAAAAGTTAGATTATTGTTATACAAAGTTTAAAGCTTAATTAGTGCTAACTTTTAACGTATTATGTTTGCATTAAAAAATATTAGCTATTTTTTAAACATATTAAAGCCGAAGTAAAAACGCTTACAAATTTAGCTTAAAAATACGTTTAGCAATCGTTTTTTTTTTAAACATTATTAAATTTCAAAATTATATATTTTTAATATAAAAAGGTTTACTACTGTTAATTTTTTGTTTAAGCATACAGTTGCAAACGTTATATATATAAGCAAGCTTATAAAAAAATAATTTAAAGTTGTGTTTTTTAGCTTGGATTGCTAGCTGTAAATTAGCTTTTTTAGATTTTTAAGCTATTACGTAGTTATAAAAAAATATATAAATAAAGTTAAAAAACAAAAGGTTGATAAAAAATGCAACATATGCTTATAATGCAACATATGCTTATATATAACGTTATATTAATTTAAAACTTATTATTAGCATTATTATAAAAAACTAAAAATAACTATTTTTATATATAATTTATATTTTTTAATTATAATAAAGCTATTATATAACTTTAATATTATTAGTTTTTAAACAAATAATATATTTAGTTTTATAACGCTTGATTTTTTAGCTAAAAAAAAACGTAAGTTATAACAAACTAAATTTTGTACAAAACTAAAAAAAATATTTTAGCTAAACTATTTTATAAAGTTTAATAGTAAATAAATTATTTTATTATTTAAAAATAATATTATTTTAATATAAAAAAGCTAAGCAAACTAATTAAACTTGGTTAACTTTTATATAAAAGACTTTGTGTAGCAAAATATTTTGCAACGTATAAAAAGCGTATATATTAGCAATATTTGCTAATTAAAAGCAGCGTACAATTTTGTTGCCGCAGCTTAAATAATAAATTTTAAGCTAAACAATATTACAAACTTAAACAAAAAAGTTAAATAGCAAATAAATAATTTAAACTGCAGCTTAATTTTTATATTATTAAATTTGTATTATATAAAACTGTTTATTTTTATAAACAAATTTTTTGCTAACAATGCTAATATAATTTTATAACTTAGATTTTTTATTATATTAAATACTAAAAACTATATAAAAGCAGACCTAAGCTTTAAAATTAAAAAAAATATTGTATACTAAAACTTTAATAAATATAAAAAAGTAATTAAAAATATATTTGCTAATAAATTGTATAGCATAGTTAATAGCTTTAATAGCGCTATTGCTTTTTGTATAATATTTTTAAAAATTATAACTACGCTAAATTTATTTTTTATTTTAGCAGTTTTATGCTTTAATTTAAAGTTATTGTATAATTGTTTAATAAAACTAAATATAACGCAAAAAAAGCGCTTAATAAATATTATATTATTTAAAAAGTTGTATAAAAAAAAAAATCTTTAAAGTATAATAAATTAATAGCAAAAATAATTTTATTAATGCGTTTATAAAAAAAACGTTAAACCAAGCACTAAAAACTTTTATATTAACAAATAAGCTATTTATATAAATAAAAATATATATAAACAAAATTTAAATAATTATATATAATTATAACAATTATAAAAAAAAAAGTGCGTAATAATAAAAGCAACATATAAAAATATATTAACTTTAAAAAAAACTTTAAAAAACAAAAAATAAGGCAAACTTTATTTATTTTTATTTTTTTTATTGTATAACTATTTTTTTTATAAATATTTTAACTTTAACTTTTTTTTAAATATAATAATTGCATTAAGCGCTATATAATTTTTAAACGCATATTATATAAATATTATTTTAAAACTTTATAATTTAATAATATTTATAAAACAAAAAACTATTATAATTAATATAAACATTTTGCTTGCATAAAACAACAGCAATATTGTACAACTAAATAAAAACAGCTTAAAAATAACTTTTGCAGCAAATAATATGTATAATAAACAGATTTAACAGCTTGTAAGCCAAAACTTAGATTTAAATGTTAACTAAAAGCATTGCAACAATTTAAGCTTTTTTGGCTTATATATAAAAAGTTAAAACTATTAGCAATATTATATAATAAACGTACAACAAAAAAATATATATATATATATTAACGCAAAGCAAATGCAAAAGCCGACAATTATTAAAATTATTTGTTAAAAATAGCACGATATTAAAGCCAAGCTTTTAGCCGATAATTATAAGCGCACAACCATTATTGCTAAACATATAAGTAGCATTTATTATATAAGTATGTATGTATGTATATATATATATATATATGTGTGTGTATATATATGTGTATATATATATATAAACAAAAGCAAACAAAATATATAAAAAAAAAAAATAAAGGTGTAAAAAAAATAAAAAACAGCTAGAAATTTTAGCAGTATTTATGTTTAAACTTTTTTTTGTACAATTAGCTTTTTTTGTATAATTAACCTATTTATATAGCCAAAAATATACTTTAATTAAAATATAACTTTTACTGTTTATACAACGGCTAATAAAATCGTACAAACTAATAAAATTGCAAATCTTGCTAGCGTATAAAAATAAACTTTTAACTAGCACAAACCAAACTAACAGCTTTATAATTAGTTATTTATATTTCTAACTAATTAAACTAATTATATAATTAAAACAGCAGCTTTATAATATACTTTTTACAATTTAATTAAAAAAATAAACTATTAATTCGATTTTGCATGCAAAAGTAGTTATTTAACCACATTTTTAAAACTTAATTAAAACTAAATAGTTGTTTTTAGTACTGTACAAACTATATACATACAGCTGTTTAATAATTTACTTTTTTTTTTTACTTTATATAATAATAAGTTGTAACCAAAAAAAAAAAAAGCTAATATTAAAATAACTAGTATTAGTTACAACTGTATATATAAGCACGTACAAAGTTATTAGCACGTGCGCACTTAATTCCCTTTATTGTATTAACTTATACGTTAGCAAAAGTTTTTACTTAAAGTAAAAACTTTGCTTTATATAAAGCCTCCTTTTTTTATATAAAGATATAAATAAATATAGTACAATAAATTGTATTTTATTTTACACATATGTTTATTATACAATATTGTATAAAGCTTATGCAATAAATGTATTATAAAACTATTTAAACTAAATTATAATAGTTTATTTAAATAACATTTTAATTTATTTAAAAACTTTAAAAAAACATAAAAAACATATAAAAAAAATACTTAAAGTATTATAAAATGCTAAACTAAAAGTTTATTTAAATAAAAGCAAGTTTTATATATAAAAAATAAACTTTTTAAAATTTATAATAATTTTAAGCAAAATAAAAATTTAAAAATTTAAAATTAAAGCAATAAAAAAATAGCTTATATTAAACAGCATTAAAAACATAAAATTGTTTATAAAATTTATTAATTATATATAACTTTTAGTTGCAAAATTTAAAAAATATATAGCATTACTTATAAATTTTATAAAAAAAAAACGCAATGTTTAAATAAAAAGCAAAAAAATAAAAAACATTTAAGCAAATTAAAAAAACAATTTTTATAAAACTAATAATATAATTATTAAACTTAAATAAAAAGTTTAAAGTTAAAGTTAACGTATGCAATATAGTAATAAGCAAACAATTAAAGCAATAAAATAAAAATAAAAAGCTATACCTAATAACGTTTTTTCTAAAAAAAATTTTAAAACTAGCAATAAACTACTTAATATTAAACAAAAAACTTATAACTATAGTTTAAGCATTTAAAAAATAAAAATATTATTTAAATAAAACTTTAATATTAATTAAAGTTTATTTAAATTACAAAAATTTAACTTTGTTTATAATAACTAAAGTTTTAAATAAACAACAAGTTAAATAAACAAAATTTTTATTATAACTTAATTTTAAAATTATTTATATTAAAAGCAAAAAAAACTTAAAAGCAAACATTTTAAGCTAAAAAAATAAATATAAAACAAATTAACTAAAAAAAAGTTAAATACTATTTTAAAAAAAACTTAAAAAAACTTTTGTTTTAATATTAACATATATAAAGCAGTTATTTAATAATTAATAAATTAAGCAAATTAAAAAAACAGCACTATATAAAGCATTAAACATAATATTAAGCTTAATTAATAAAAATAAATAGCTTAAATATAAAACAAAAGTAATAATATTTAATAGTTTGCAAAAAAAATTTGTTTAACATTTTTATAAAACATTATTATATAAACATTAAAAATTTAAACATAGTTTTATAATATAAAATTAAAATTAAATATTTAAAACAATATACAAAAAATATAAGTTTTATAAACTGTTGCAGCTTATTAAATTATTTAATAAAGCATAAAAAGTTATATTATTTAATTTTATTATTAAGCTATTAAAATTAAAAAAATTAATAACAAAAGTTAAATATAATTTAATTTTAAATATTATAAACAAACTTATAAAGTATAAACATTTTGTACTTTATAAAAAATTAAGTACAGCAAAAAAACTTGCGTATATAATATTATAATATGTTTTTAATAAACATAGCATTTTAAAAAAAAGCTATTATTAATAAAAGTATTATTATAGCTTTTAAATATTAGCAGTTATTAATAAAAGCTTTAAAATTAAGCATTAATTATTTATAGCTTATTATTTATAAACAAATAAACAGATTAAAAAATTAAATTAAACATTAAAATAATATTTGCAATATTATTTTAATAAATAATAAAATAACTAAATTAAGTTATTATTTTTAACAAAGTTTATATATAACAGCTTAAGCAATAAAAACATAAAAATATTATTATTTAAAGCAAATTATAAATTTAATTTAAAAAATAATTAAATATAAATTTTAAAAATAATAGCGCTAATAACAAAAAATTAAGCAAATAAATTTGTTAAAATATAATAAAGATTTAAAAACAACTTAACATTTATTTAACAACATATAAAAGCATATTATAATAAATTAAAATTGTTAAAACTAACTTTAAAAAATAAAATAAAATATATTTTTTAAAAAAAAACATTAAAACTAAACAACTTAAAAACAAACTAAATTTTAAACAAATTAAACTATTTAAAATTAAAAAAGTTATTTTAAAAACTAATTATTAATTATTATTATTTTATAAAATAAAAATATATTTAATTTTTTATATTTTATTATTAAAAAAAGCATTAAATAATATTATATTAAAAACGTTTATTAAAATAAAAAAATATTAAACTTATATTAAAAAAAATATATAATAAAATATTTAATTAAATAAGCAAAATATTTATATGCAAAAAACATTTAAAAATTTAAAAAGCATTTATAGTATACAATATAAACAGTTGTATTATTTTATTAACAGCACTTTAATTAACTAAAGCTAAAAAAGCAGAATTAATTTTTTAAGCAAAAAAAAAGTTAAAAACGTTTTAGTTAAAAATAAATAAAGCAGCTATAAAAACAAAAGTTTTATTAATTTAATAACTTTCTTTTTTACGCTTACGCTTTTTAAAAAACTTAAACTTTTTTAAATTTATAATACTATAAGCTATAGCTTTTATTATTTTGTTATACTATATTTTTTTTTGTTTGCAAAAACAATATATATAAGCTAGCGCTAATTTAACATTTTTTTTAAAAACATTTAATTTTTTTTTTAATAATTTGTATTATATAACAATTTTATTAAATTGTTTAGCTAATAAACTTTTAACATTATATTAAAAACAAACATTATAAATATAAACAAAACAATAACTTAATTTAGATTTAATAAACAAGCATTTAAATTTACGTTGTTAATAATAAAAATATAAAAAAAAAATAATAATTAAAGCATAAAAAATAATAATAAAAAAAAAAGAAATTATGCTTTATAAATTTTTTATTAAACAATAGTTTTTTACAACATTTTTTTATATAATTAGCTATAATAAAAAATAAAGCAAAAAAAAAGAAATTATATAAAAAGTATAAACATTTATTATTTATTATTAAAAATAATAATTTTAAGAAAAAAAAAATAGTATTACAAACTAATAAAAAAATAGCTTAAAAAGAAAACCTAGCGCAATTATAAACTAAATAAAAAGCTAAACCAAAAAATAAAATATAATTAATTATAAGCGCAAAGGTTATATAATAAATAGTTAAAATAAGTTTTTATTTAACGTATAACACAAGTTTATTAACAACACAAATTTATTAACAACTTTTTTATACTTTTATATACTTATTGTTTATTTATTATTTATTTAACAACTAATAATAGCACGCTTATAAAATAAAAAAAATATATAGCTTATATTATAAGCTTTTATACGCAACAAAAAATTAACTTTTAATTGTACAGCAAAAATTTATAATGTTTTTTATACAACGCTTAAGAACCGCTAGCTCGAAATTTTTTTACAACATAATACATTTTTATTAGTACGAAAATTAACCGATTTAAAAAAGCAAACCATTATACAATATATAATAAACCTAGTTTTGCAATTATTTCTGCCCTAGTTAAATAGTATTAAAAATATAGCAAATTCTTTTTTACGCGCTTATAACGCAACTGCAATCAGTATTAACTAAGCTTTAAACTTTATATAATAACAACTTATTTTTTATACGCGTTTTAACTAAAAAATTAATTACTAATATGTTTTTTGCAAAGATTTTAATATATATTAAAAATAGTTTAAGCTTATATAATTAATAATAACTTTTAATAAAATTGCTAAAAAAAATATTTATAATTTTAATAAAACAGGCTTTATAATAAGCAAAATATTGTTTAAAATAATTATTACAATTTTTAATTAGCGTAAACAACTAAAAGCAATATAATAAAGCAATTAAAAATAATTGTTTGTTATTTAAAATGTTTTATTGTATAATTATATTATTTTATTATATATTATTTTAGCTAAAAAGATTTATTTTTTATTTTAGTATAAAAATAATAAATTGTTATATAATTAAGTTATTATAACTATAAAAAATAGTTAAACAACAAATAAACAAAGTTTAAATTAAATTTAATATTTTGATAAACATACTGCTAATTATACAAAAGATATTTATTGCTTACTTATTTTTAATAGCTATAAAAGCTACTATTTTACTAAATTCGAATTGTATGCTAAAAAACATAAAATTATTATTTTTTGCATACTTTTATACTTATTATATTAGTTTTAGCTTTTTAATATTAGTTGTTTTAGCTTATTAAAACATTTGTACGCTAATAAAATTAATAAATTAATATGGTTGCATATTATTTATGTTTTAAAAAAAGATTTTTTTACCGCTTTTTATTAAGCGTACAAAGCTTTTATAACAAAATTAAATATATAAAAAGGTTTTAAAAATATTAAATTAGTTTTGTATAACCTAAATTATATGCTTTTATAACTTAAAACTAAATTGCTAACTAAAATATTACTTAAGTTATTTTTATTATTTAAAAAACATTTACTTTTTTAAAAATTACAAACTTTATATAACATTAAAAATATGCAATCCTAAAATAATTATATTAAAAAAAAGATTGTATAACATAAAAATAGCTTTTTTATAGCTATTTTAAATGCTGTTAATTAAATTATAAAAAGTATAACATTGTTTATACATAAAGTTATATTATTAAAAAAAAAAGTTTTAATATTTTAAAAAGCAAATTATATATTTAGCTAACGTTGCTATACAAAAAACAAACGTATTTAAAATAAAAGATCTTTTACTATATAAAAAGGACAAGATTTTAAAACTAAACAAGCTATTAAAAAGCAAATTTTAAAAAAAATACGCGCAAGTAGTTGTTGTACAAAAAATAGTATAGCGCGCGTATAAAAATATAAAACATGCAGCAAGCTTAAACATAATGCGCGCACTTGTTAAAATGTTATAAAAACATTTAGTAAAAATATTTCTAATTAAATTAAATTAATTTTTAATATTATAATTAAGTTATTATATTTGTTTGTACAAAGGTATAGAAAAGTTGTTAATAAACTTGTATTATTAATAAACTTGTATTATACGTTATTATTATTCAGAATAATTAAAATAGGTTTTTATTTATTGCTATTTAAAAAATGTATAAAAAAAAAAAATATTATAAAAACATAAATAGTTTTTTTTTATTTTACTGTTTAATTTAAGCTTATAGTCTAGTTTTTAAAATATATTATAAAGGAGTTTACCTTTTAACAATATTTTATTATATTTATATAATACTTTTTGTGTTATTTTTTACTAAGTATTACCCTTTGGTTATACGGACTATATAACAACTTTTACTTATAAGTGAACTAACTTATGTGGAAAGCTTACACACTATAGGAATAAAACCTAATTGTTATACTTTTATATATACAACTTAAATAATTTAATTACAACATAAAAAATTAATTAAAACTAATTAAAATTATTTTTATTAAATAATTTTACATTGTTTTAATAAGTATGCGTATTATGTTTAAGTTTATTATATATTTTATAACGTTGTTAACGCATTATTTTTTTTTTATATAACGTATCTCCCACTTGGATTGGCCACCCCGAAATACATACAAAAAACGTCCGTGCGCTTTTAAATAAATCGACCAATTTTGATCGTACGGAC